>MNCI01025002.1:622370-649498 GCA_015680685.1 Gnetum montanum
TTGGCCATGACCAACTGTGTGATGAGCTCATGTTGGTGTTCGGTCAAGGGAATGATGTTGTAAGCTGTTGGCTTGAAATCATGGCCCCCTCGGTGGACCACCTCAAAATTTTGTTTCGCTTCGAGTTCGGCTCGGCTGAGAGCCAGCTTCGCCTAGATCTTAACACATATGAAATTGTATTCTTCAGGGGTTATAATCGTGAAGATGGGCTCTTTTCCCTGAAGCCTCAATAAACGACGCAATGGCCCCTGAGATCCTGTCGCGCCAGGAGCTGGTCTTGTGACCGCAATAGGGTTCATAGATGCGGCACCCAAATCAGCAGGGACCATGGCGGTTGTGGTTGTGTAAAAGGAATCCATTGATTAATGAGATTGACAGTGACTAGTAATCGAATCTAAAAAATGGTTGGCAATAAGATCACAAATAGGCTTTCTACCCTGTAGGATTTCAAAGAAATCGTCCTTACGACCGATCTATACCACGCGATTGGCCGTAGACTTCCCTAGAGGTATTACGTCTACGATTTAGGGTATGGATCACTACTAGGGTTACCCGAAATGTTCGGATCGGAGCCTGAGAGCCCTCCTTCTAGCTCCAGAAAACTGTAACGACGGAAAACGTCGGCAATTGGAAAATACCGAACAAATTCCGTGTACACAGTTCTAACCACGAATTCGTGCGAGGGCTATGCTGGAAAAACGAATCCACGGTGCCCTGAATGGTCTTGTCAATCTGACAGGGACTTACTAATCAGTAAACCGATGAATATCTTGTGAAAACGATCTGATTCGAGGAATCGCAAAAACGAGGAGAAAACGATGTAGGATGAATTGCAATGATGATAACGCTAAACACGATAAGAGGAGGCTGACATAAAAGAAACACGTAGTTTTAAAATCTACGCTTTGCCTTGAAAGATGTATATTTTATATATTTCGTTACACTGGGGAGACCCCGATTACTGGATGTGAAGCAAGCATAAAACAACAAGAAAACTGTCCAAACAGAAGTCCGATCTACCTCGTGGGCTAAAGCCAGGATGCAAGGAAGGTCAAGCTCTGACGTCTACCGATCAAATGTTTCTGACCAATAGAGTCTTTCCTAGCAGAACGATTACTCCTGTCGCCGGTGCTCAAAGCGAACTGTGCTCTGTTTCTGCTGTAAGGTGATGCCGTCGACAATTATCAAAGCGCTGCTCTCTGTATCTCTGCTCAAAAGTGATAAGTGCTCTAGTGCTTAGAAAAATGTCTTTGCTTCTCTGATTTGCCAACCTCTGTATCTTTGTTAACTGGGGTATTTATAGGCTGCGATGCTCCGTGGAAAAGGTGCAACCCTGATGACGTGTGTCCCAAGTGTTTCGGGCACTGTTGGTTTGACCATTTTTGTGTCAAACCTCATGACTACGCACAATACGCTCATTCACGTCTTGTGCGTGTGAAGAAGAGGTGCACGTCGGGCATGTCTCAAAAGTCTTTGGGTTATATTACACTCATTCACTCTGCGTTGCGTGCACAAGCGTAACGTAACATGGAAACAATGGATTCAAGCTGTTTTACGCTTTCTTACGCAGCCGCGCGTAGTGAAGCGTAAACAATGTCTAGTTTGGCGACGCAATACGCTGCGATACGCTACGTTGCGTGATGAGCGTATGATGAGCAATCGCACTTTCTTGGACTTTGCCTTTGATTGCTTTGGAGCTCATTACGCTGCCGCACGTAGCAGAGCGAAAACCTGGCCTTGAACAAAAGATTTAGCAAAATGCACAAGAAGTCGCATATCACGCTGCTTAAGCTTCTCCCTATGCCGAAGCAACTATCCTTCTGATGCCGGACTATGTTTAAGCAAAATCACGCTAAGCGCCATTACGCTACATTGCGTGATATAGCGTAAAACAGAAAAAGCATAGAAAGATTAGGAATCTGCACAAGAAGTCATGGACTCGATGCTATGCGCCTCTTGGTGTTGCTCTATCTTAGTCTCCCTTTTGGAATTCTGACATGCGCCCTTGCTTGAATTGCGAATATTTGCCTGAGGCCGACTCGCAATTTTTCATGGTTTTTCAACTGAAACAACACAAGTACGCAAGGAATGGCCTATCGGTTCAAAGGCATAGGGTTCCTCACTTCGACCACCGCCTGCGAAGCGCGCTGCAGGTTCTCTTGCACCTCGTCGATTTTTGTTAATTTTGCGTTCTTCCGTTTCACTTTTGGTGCCATTGTCACAGCCTCAAAACTTTCACAGTCTCACACTTCCACGTCTTTGTAAACTATGCGCTCTAAACTTCTACTCCTCTTCCTCTCGCTTTGTAAGAGTTAGAAATTCGAATTCGCGACAGCCAACAGCCCGTTCTTACTGAAAACTGCTTACTTATAGGTAAGATTTAACCGACTTGATACCCGATTTCAGTAAGACTTACCCAAATGCTGGTGTCAGTATGAGCTGGAACCCGAGGATCAAGGCATTAATTGCACCAGATATCGCACGCATTACGGTCTGAAACAACCCTAAACTACTGTAGCTTATCTCCTCGTAATCAGGTCTCATTAATTACAGGTTGTTCGCAAACTTTAAAATTCAGTTACCTTTACGCAGCAATGTCACATCACTTCCTGTACACTAAACTAAACATATTCGTTCAAAACTTATAGCTTCAAGCTTAGTATCTGTCTAATTACTTTCGCATTTGGCGCTTTTGCAGGATAATTCACAGATGGACGACATCTTGTTTGCACCGCTAACTTTAGCAAGCTCACACAGTAAAATCAATAAACAACTTGATCCCACACTAATAGAAACTAACCTAGCCCTTCATGACGCAATCATAGCTACATCAGAAACGTCTACAGACTGGCCAGAACAATCGATGCGCACGCTAGATCTGGAAGCCGGAGATGTAACCGAAGATCCATTCAATGAGATTTCTGTGGTTACGCATAGGGGCGAGACTAAGACTCTCAAGATTAGTTCTCTATTAGACCAAAAGACACATGATGACATAAAGCAGGTCCTCCAAAGTAACATAATAGTGTTTGCATGGTCATATGAGCATATGCCAGGACTAGACCCAAGATTAATTCAACATAACATAATTCTAGATCCTCATATCAAAGCCGTTAGACAAAAAGCACGAAAGATCAAGCCAGAAGTCGCGCTACCAGTACGTGATGAAATCACTAAGCTGTACCAGGTAGGTTTCATTTGCACAGTTGATTACTCGAACTGGATATCCAATATTGTAGTAGTTCCCAAAAAGACTGGAGGAATACGCATTTGTATTGACTTCCGGGACTTGAACAAAGCTACAATTAAGGATAACTTCCCATTGCCAAGTATCGACTAATTGGTGGATACAACCGCTGGGCATGCGCTTTTGTCCTTCATGGATGGCTTCTCAGGCTACAATCAAATACACATTAACCCAGAACATCAGCTAACAACGACATTTATGACACCCTGGGGAACCTTTTGCTACACCATGATGCATTTTGGCTTAAAAAATGCCAGAGCAACATATCAACAAGCTATGACGTACATCTTTAGTGATTACCTCTTAGGAAGGCTGAATGATTATGTCGACGATATAGCTGTTAAGTCTTTAAAGTCTGAAGATCATTCAAAGGACTTGGAGTTAGTCCTCCAAAGATGCTCCAAATATGACCTCCGACTTAACCCAAAAAAGTGTGTGTTCGGAGTCAAAATCGGACGCATGCTGGGTTTTGTGGTATCGGAAGCTGGCATACGCGTAGACCCTGACAAAGTCAAAGCCATTGTTGAATTGGCACCCCCTACAAGTCTTAAGCAATTACGCGGACTACAGGGAAGGTTATAGTTTATCAGGCGGTTCATCTCGAGATTAACCGACAAGCTACACCCTATGCAACATTTGCTTAAGAAGGGGGTTAATTTCAAATGGACGGACGACTGTCAGCGTGCGTTTGACAACTTGAAGCAAGAGCTTCAACGCTTGCCAACATTTTTCCCGCCGCAAAGGGATCAACCATTCTATATCTATTTCGCAACTTCAGACGTAGCCTTAGCAGCGTTACTTTGTCGAAGGAGGGATGATGGGTCGGAAATACCCATCTACTACTTGAGTCACGCTCTATGTGCGTATGAGACGAGGTATAATGAAGTAGAGCGTAACTGCTTAGCGTTAGTATTTACGCTCAAAAAGTGCAGACATTATCGTTTCCGTAGCCAAGTTAACATCATCTGTAAAAATAACATCCTTAGGGCCATTACACATAACTTGTACGAAAGTAGCAAAATAGCTCGTTGGAAGGCTATCACAGCAGAATTCGATCTACATTATGTTGGCCAATCTTCTACGAAGGGTCAAACGGTAGCCGACCAATTAGTAACATCTCCTATTGAGAGTCAGGCAACCATAGAGCCTGAATTTCCAGACGAATATGTACATAGTGTAAGCCCTATCTTAACAGGCCCCGAAGCGACGTTGTATTTCGACGGAGCTTCAACCGCTAGAGGTGGCAGTGCCGCCACCGTTATTACGCTATCACCTGAGGATGTGCGTCTTCACGCTTATCACTTGACCTTCCCTTGTACGAACAATGTGGCAGAGTACGAGGGGCTCCTCAGGGGATTACTAGCTGCAAGCAAACTCGATGTTCGACACTTGGCAGTTAGGGGAGATTTGATGCTCGTTATCAATCAAATCACAGGAGTCTATGCCTGCAAAGCTACACATTTGCAGCCCTACTGCGATATGGCTAAAGATCTTCTGAAGCAATTCGCGACCATCGATGCTCAACACGTGCCACAAAATAATAACACATTGGCCGATGCACTGGCTACTCTGGCCTTAAACGTGCCTTCACATCTACTCGACACTTGTCCTGCTTTAATAACAGATTGTATAGGTCCTATCATTCAGGCGGCGCAAATATCTTCTCTTCTCGAAGAAAGCCCGCCAAAATGGTATGACAACATTAAAACTTACCTCTTACAAGGCGAGCTACCGCACGAATTGACACGCGCGTAGAAAGATGCAATCCGCAAGCGAGCTAGGCAGTACGTAATCATAGGAGGCAGTACTCTCTGTAGACACTCTTTTGATGGTGTGCTACTTACCTGCGTCAATAAAGACCAAGCATAATGTATCGTTGGCGAGGTTCACAAGGGATTATGCGGAGGACACGTAGCACCATGAGCTATGGCTTCAAAAATTCACCGCTTAGGGTACTACTGGCCACGCATGGAAAAAGATTGCCTGACAAAGGTTAAAACTTGTGACACGTGTCAGCGTCACGCAAATCTTATACACGTGTCACCTACAGAGTTACATACGACTCAGATAACATGGCCCTTTCAACGATGGGGACTAGACATTATAGGTCCCATCACACCGAAATCTTCCGCAGGTCATAGCTTCATAATCACCGCCACTGAGTACTTCACGAAGTGGGTAGAAGCTATTCCTTTAAGGAAGATCACATCTCAACAGATTTTCCATTTCATCTTAGACAACATTGTAACCAGATTTGGTCTCCCGATGACTATCATGACCGACAATGAACCACAGTTTAGTAGTACGGAAACCAAATCCTTCTGTGATAGCCTTGGCATTAAACAATCTTTTTCCTCGCCCTACTACCCACAAGCGAATGGTCAAGCCGAAGCAACAAACAAAGTCATCATCAATCTACTCAAGAAAATGCTCGACAGCAACAAGAGACGGTGGCACGAAAAAATCCTCTATGTGCTATGGGTGTATCATACTACATGTAGGACGGCTACAGACAGTACACCCTATAGCCTAGTCTACGGATCTGAAGCAGTGCTGCCTCTCGAGTTGCAAATTCCTTCTCTGAGAATGGTCCTCTCCACAATTATAAATGAGGCTCAACACACCGAGTCCCGGATTATGGATTTGGACTCAGTAGAAGAGAAGCGAATACAGATGCTTAATACAATCGAAAAGTATCAAGACAAGCAGAGGCAAAAGCATCGTCACAATCTTTAGCAGTGTCTAATCAAGAAAGGAGATTTAGTTCTCAAGGCTGTTCGCAAACCAGTAGGCAAGTTCTCTGCAAACTGGGAGGGCCCTTTCTTGGTGACTGATGCGTATAGCAGTGGAGCATTCAAGTTAGCAGATGTCGACGGCAACGAGTTACCAAACCCTATCAATCATATATATCTGAAGCGGTACTACATATAGTTGCATCTCCAGTGTGAATATCAGGTATGATCGCCATCGTCTGCTATGACGCTAAACTGGCACTCCCCTCACGCGTCCGCCATGACGCTAAACTAGTACTGACCGTCCACCACGACGCAAAACTGGCAAGTTGTGACCGTCCGCTACGACGTAAAACTGGCAATGTTGTACAGGTCCGCCAAGACGAAAAATTGGCATCTTTTGCACGCGTCCGCCACGACACTAAACTGGCACCGGCTATCCGTCATGACATAAAACTGACAAAGGTAAGTAACCGTCTGCTGAGACGTAAAACCAACACAGACTTGTCCCTGGGTCATGACATAAAACTAACATCCACAGCACAGTCTACTAAGACCATAAATCAACCCCGCCACCATCTGCTATGACGTAAAACTAGCATTTCTCGATCCTCCCAGACTTTAAACTGGGACCATGGTCTGCTGAGACTTAAAATCAGCAATGATAGTCTCCCAAGATTTAAAACTGGGGCTCACAACCTTCTGTCATGTAGCTCAAGCGAGCATGATTATCTCTGTGCAGCTGCAAGACACATGGGATGGGACGCTGGAACCATTCCAGCGTCACTACCCCACTAGCATCCTACTGATTCCTCGGATATGCTGAAGGGCATACTACTGACCCCTCGGAGATACCGTCACTGCACCTGTTTCAGTGGTGGTGCCTCTGAGAGGTTCATTTCACCGTTCGGAGCCCCAAAGGCATTCTCATCAACTACGGCTTTGGGGATCTCTGCTCATCATCGCTATCAGGCTCTGGCTTCACAGATTCATCTGGCCGGTTCTTTGCATAACCAGTCAGATGCGCTGAGTCTGATGTTCTTTGGCGACGATATGTTGGGCCGTGCGTTAAGAGTGAAAACTCGAGCCTCGTGCTACAGTTCCTCCTTCATGGCCCGACCAATTTATCTTGCCTCTAACAGCACTTGTTTCAACAACCTCGCCTACAATTCACACGGACAATGGTATCCTCTGTTTTCTTCTTTGGTTGCAAGTTACTTGCTTCGAGGTTGATGTTCAAAGATGCATTCATCTGAGCGGTGAAGTACAAACAGCATTTTGAAATAGTTGCTCAGGTTAGCTTGTCCACTTAGAAGTGCATCCCTGTTCCCCTTATAATCCTACCCTCAGCTCTTACTATACTTCATCTCTATCATCTACTTCCCGTTTGCAAAATCTACGCACGCAGCACTTGTTTTCCGCATTCGCATTATAACCAATTCCATAAACCGACATAACGCAATTCACCTAACAAACACACACAAAAAAATGGGGGTGGCAGAATGGGTGAAACACATCCACCCAGGCCGTGCAGACGCAACACAATTCGTCTATGCAACTCCTTCATCTACAAAATGACAGCATAACTCAATGCTAATGCACCTGTAGGAGAAAGCCTAATTGCTTATGCGTGAAGAAGACGTCCTTACTCATTTGAGTCTTCCCTGAACCTATTTCCTCCTGTACCATCCTATCTCCTACTTCCTCCACCTTTGCTCTTCTATGTTGATAGGGCGACACTTGAGTAGCCATTGATGAACGTTGTTAGTGCTTTTACCTCTCTGGTGTTTCGTATTCTTTGTCGACATCTTTCGGGCAAGCCCTCTAACCATCAACAAAGAGGGGCCATTGAAACACCGTGAAAACTGTGAGTCAGCCTCAGGCGAAGATTCGCGATTCAGAAAAAAGTACATGATAGAATTCCAGAAAGAAGAACAAGGCAGGGCAAGGCAAAGAGGCACGCAGCATCAAGACTTTGATTTCCTTTCGCAGATTTCTTATCTTACTATGTTTTCTGTCTTTATGCTATAGTACGCAATGTAGCGTAATCATGCTCAGCGTAACATAGTCTAACATTAGAAGCCAGTTTACTTCAGCAGATTTGGCGAAGTCTAAGGCCTAAACAGCGTAATATGCAACCTCTCGTGTATTCTGCTAAGTCTTTTGTCCAAGGGCAGATTTACGCTCTGTTACGCAAGGCAGCGTAACGAGCTTTGGAAATATCAAAAAAGGATCAAAAGGAAGCGCAACAGGTCAAGTTACGCTCATTACGCAACGCAGCGTACGCAGCGTAATCCATCGCCAAGTTAACCATTGTTTACGCTTCACTACGCTTGGCAGCGTAAACCAGCGTAAAGCAGCTTGAGTCCCTTACTTGTGTGCTTTATTACGCCCTTGCACGGGACGCAATGCGTACAAGCGTAATGTAGCCCAAAATCAACTGAGACATGCCCGATCCACATTTGTCATCCATATGCACAATACGCAGATGCGCGTATTGTGTGTAGTCACAAATTTCAATACGAGGATAGTCAAGTCAACGATCTTCTGAAGGGTTTGAAACACGTGTCATCACAGCCGTGCCTTCTCCACGTATTGTCAAACCTATAAATATCCCAGTTGGCGAAGAAAAAAAAACACGGAGAAGACACGGAGACAGAGAGAAAGAGCGGCATTTTCTGGCAATCATTTGGCAGCACTATCTTTCCACAGAGACAGGAGACATTTTTGCTTGAGCATTGGCAGCAGGAGCGATTACCTATTTGGCAAAGACACAACTTTCTCCATTGGTGATCGTCGGTAGTTTCGAGCAAAGACTACCTAAGGCAAAAGGAGCAGATCCGAGATCAAGAGATCATCTGGTGTGGTTTGTGAGTTTCTATTGGTCAGAAGTAGTTGATCAATAGACGTCAGAACTTGACCTTCCTTGCATCCCATCTCTGGCCTACGAGGTAGATCAGACTCCATTCTGTATTTCTGCTTAGACAGTTTTCCTTGTTATTTTGTGTCTGCTTCACATAAGGCAATCAGGGTCTCCCCAGTGTAACGTGATATACAAAATATTCATTTTTTTTGGGTCAAACCCATAGATCTTGAAATCACATGTTTCTCTCGTGTCTGATTCCTATTACCGTGTTAGCGTTATCATCGTTATAACTCATCTGCATTGTTTTTCTCTCATTTTTGCGACCCGTCGAATCAAATCGTTCCATGCAACATCCATAATCTCCATCGGTTTACTGATTTAATAAGTCCCTATCTGATCAACAAGACCGTTCAGGGCACTACGGATTCGTTTTCTTTTCCAGCACAGCCCTCGCACGGATCCGTGGTTAAGACTATTTACACGGATTTTGTTTGGTATTCCAGCTGCCGACATTTTCCGTCGTTACAGCCTTGTGCACTTCATTCAAAGATAAGACCACCAGTTAGTTTTCATCTAGCACGTTGAGGTTAATCAACCTTTCTTTTTGTGCTAGGCTTAGGTCAAGATTTAGTTCATAGGCTATTGAGAGTGTACGGAGCTCAGATTAAATTAAGAGCATTGGAAGTTTTCCATACACTAGCTCATAGGGAGAGTAACTAATAGGGAGTTTCATGTTGAGCGGTAAACCCAAAGAGCATCATTGAGTTTTGTGCTCCGATCTCTCCTATATTTGCTTATGGTCCTTGTTAGGATCTTTGTAATCTCCTGGTTAGTTACTCTGCTTTCCAATTGACTTGGGGATGATAGGGTGTTGTTAATTTGTGTTAAACCCCAAAGTGTTGCATCAATTTTCTAAAAGTGGCACTTGTAAAATGAGTTCCATTATTAGAAATCAGCATGTGGCACCCCAAACCTATTTACAACATTTTGCTATACAAATCTAGCAACAATGGATGATGTACAATTAGTTATGACTACTACTTCTACCCATTTGGTGCAATAGTCGACTACTACGATGATGTATGCCTTTCCATTAGACATGGGCTTGATGGGATCCATGATTCAATGACCCATATGTCAAAGGGCTCCGGTGTTTGAATCCACTATTGAGGATCCTCCATTCGAGTGGTCATCCCACCATCTCTTTGATGGTTCTTACAAGATCAAATAAATTGGTGGGCATCTTTAAAGATTATAGGCCAATAGTATCCTGCCATCAAAATTTTTATGGCTATGCACCTCCCTACATAGTGGCCTTTGCAAAGGCCTTCATGAGTATCCTAGAGAATGTGTAGTTGATTCGCATCAAGGACACACCAACAAACCAGGCCATGAACGCACACCTTGTAAAGGTGTCCATTAATTTCCATGAAGTACTTTTCCCAATGAAGAAACTGTTATTTCTTCCTAAAGTCCAGATCTTATGGCATCTCCTGAGCGAGAAGGTAAGTGAGGATGCCATCATACCATTTTGGTTCAGTGGGCACTTGATCATTTATTGCTCTATAAAGAGGAGTTCTTATAGAAATTAATCAAGGAGTGGACTCTTCTCCTCTTTATTATCCCATCTTAACTAAGAGAGGTGGTCAATGATCACATCCTTAGTCCCTTTCTGATCTACCATTGTGAAATTAAATTCTTGCAAGATCATAAGCCACCATATGATACAAGGGCTTACTGTTGGCTTGTTCATTAGGAAGTGGATAGCATTGTGATCTGTGTGCACAAATACTTTGTAGCCAAGTGCATAGTGCTTGAACTTGTTAACAGCATACACCTCTACCATCAGTTCTTTCTTAGTTGTGATGTAATTTAATTGTACACCCATAATGCTTTAGCTTGCACAATGAATGCAATATGGACATTTCTTATCATCCAACTACATAAGATTTCTCCCAAGGCATAATTAGATGCATCTATCATTATATGGAATGGTCTAGACTAGTCTGGTGCCTATAGAATTGGAGTTTCTCTAAGTTTCTCTTTTAGTAGTTAGAATGCATGTTCACACTCCTTGGTCCAGACAAATGGAGCACCTTTCTTTGTAGACTCAACTAATGACTTTGTGATCTTAGAGAAATTCTCTATGAAATGCTAGTAGTAGCCAGTATGTCCAAGAAATGAGCATATGTCTTTAACTATCTCTAGGTCCACCTCAATGCTTGGCATGTAATTCCTTGGATAACCATTATTTTTTTGGGTCCACCTCAATCCTTGCCTAAGTAATTCAATGCCCCAATACAATGCCTTCCTAGACCATTAGATGGATATTTTGCCAATTGAGCCTAAGGTTTGTTTCAACACATCTTTTTAGTACCTATTCAAGGTGATCCAAGGCTTGCTCAAATGTAGCCCCATAGGTAGAGAAGTCATTCATAAAGATGTCTACCTCACGACCAATCTTCGATTGAAAAATACTAAGGACCAAGCATTGAAATGTTGCAAGGGCATTGTACAAACCAAATGGCATCTTACAATATGCAAAAGTCCCCTAGGAACTCATGAATGTTATCTTGGCCTAATATTTTGGTGTAATTTAGATATGGTTATAACCACTATGACCATCCAAGAAGCTATAATAACAATGCTTGGAGATAGTATCCAACACTTGGTTTACAAATGATAATGGAAAATGATCTTTAAATGTTGTCATGTTCAATAGTCTAAAGTTAATGTAGACCTACCACTTGCCACCTTTCTTTGACACAATTAAAAATGGGCTAACCCACTTACTATCCACAATGGAATAGATGAAACCTACTTTGAGAAGTTCTTCTATTTTCTCCTTAATGATCTACTTTAATTTGGGATTCAACCACCTCTATGGCCACCTTCTTGGCTTCATGGCTAGGTTGGTGTAGATGTGATGCTAGAATATCCTTGGATTGATTCCAATTAGTTTGAGATATGACTAAGCAAAGGTTGTTGTCCATTTGTTGATGACCTGCAACAACTTATCTTTTTGTTCAAGAGCAAGATTTGCATTGATTATGACCAACTTGCCATTGTTTAAAAATGCATACTTCATGCTAACCATTAGAGTTTTTGACTCTAGGGGCTTCTATTTGAAATTTTTAGGGATTTACAACTCTTCCCAATAAGTATCATCATCTTCATCATTAGAGAGTTGGTGATGAACTTGCTCAAGTTCATCTATGCCTTCAACATAGGCACATGTCATGATCTTAATAGGTTCCATGCATAATGTGTTGCTATTAAAGTCAATTGTCAACCATTGGATGCCCTCCTATTTTGTGGCTGCTTCATACAAACACCTTTGAATATCTGTTTCTTATGCACACTTATTACATGTTGTAATGAATCTACTCTTGATGGACCAGATCTTTTGCACACAATTGCACCTATTATCACTATACATGATGCATGGAACATGCTTCTTCTCCAGACTTCCAAATTCATTTTCCTTGGAGATTTCCAAGGAGAGGTCCCTTATACCCATACATGCATCTACTATTCTTAACCATTCCCTTCCCATAATGATGGGAAAGTCACCTTTACAGTTCTTAACATTGATCACTAGAAAATCAGTAGGGTAGAACCACTCACAAACTATAGTTACAATGTCCTCCACTAATCCCAATGGAATAGTGATTGATTGATCTACCAATTCTAAATGGATGTTGCTCTTCTTGAGAGGTGGTAGGCTCCAAGTTTCATGGGAGATGAGATTGATACCAAAACTAGAATCAATAAGAGCCTTGCATGGCTCATGTCCAGCGATCTATAAGTAAATAAGAGGACTTCCTAGATTAGATCTTTTCATGGGAAGATTACCAACCTTAATCCAATCAAAAACAACATGAGTTAACATCACAATGCCAATCTAAAGCAGCATTTGGTTTGAAGGGTACTCAAATGTATTTGATGCAGAGGATGAGGGTGTTGGAGATACAGTGCAACCAGCTACATTAGGTTGTGAGGGTTTGGAAGGACTATTGGGTCAAAAAAATGGTCATTTCCTAGATCAATTATCCGAACCACATAGCTAGAAAGCTAGTTGTAAATGTATAGCCCTCATAGCATTTCGTTGTCATGGCTGTGGTGGAACTTCACCCTACATGAACAAAGCAAAAGGTAATTGGATTGAGGGTGGAGGGATGTGTGCAAACAGATGCAAAGGATGGTATGAATATGGATTCTCCCCTCGAGTTGATGATGAATGAGTTTGATGGCACTCTAGAGGGTAATAGTGATTTTGGAATGATCTATGGCTGGTAGAACTTCTTGGAAAGATAGGTTGTAGAACATAGTACCCATATGGATCTAGTTTCCTATAAGGATACTACTATCTTGGCGGTGGCTTGCCCCACAACTATGACTGATG
The DNA here is from genome assembly GCA_015680685.1 of Gnetum montanum. Classification (NCBI taxonomy): domain Eukaryota; kingdom Viridiplantae; phylum Streptophyta; class Gnetopsida; order Gnetales; family Gnetaceae; genus Gnetum; species Gnetum montanum. Next base: position 635,621 of record MNCI01025002.1, read on the forward strand.
CCACTATTGATATTGTTCATATGGTTGTAGTGGAGCTCCACTTGGATAGTAAGCCTGTTGTTGCTGGTGGAAATGCCTTCGATTACCTTGAGGATAAGGCAATCATCTGGGTGGTTACCTCTATGCTAGTCAAGGATCCAGTGCATTCACCCCAAACTCTTGTAAGTGTGACACCACAAGGCAACATCCCTTAAGATGTTCATATTGACAAATGTCACAAAGAACGTCATCGTCAAATTCTGTCTCCACAACTTCTTCTACTATAACAACTTTGTCCTTACCTCTCTAATAGGCACATTTAGCTTCTTTCTACTACCAACAATTATGATCATTATTTTGCTCTTTGGATTCTTTAGCAATCTTCATATCAGTTTAGAATTTTTCATCCAAAGAGTCCCCTAATTTGTCAACCTTTGTCGAAATATTAGAAATAAATTTTTGTATGGGCAAGGTTTTCCTATTCACCACTTCATTGAGTGGTGACTTCTCCTCTTCATAGAATTAAACCTTCCATTTCTTGATGGAAGGATTCCTATTATATTTTTTTGCACTTTCCCTTTTTCGCAACTCACCTTCTTCTTTTGCTACCTGCTCTATTAGCCTTTGGATTTGATGAGCTCTTAGTTAGGATACTCTCCCTTGGGAATAAATGCTAAGAGTTCTTCTACTTTCTGCTTTGAGCCCATCTATGATGCAGTGAAGTTGTTCCCTCTGAGAATAACCATGGCTAGGGAATTAATGTAAGAGAGAATAGTATTTGCCCATGGCAGCACCCAAGGGTTCATGTGTTCCTTATTTTCAACCTTGGATTTGCCTCTTCAAGTTGGACACTCTGGAGTAAATATCATATTTATCATTAAATAGCTCTAACATGGTACTTCATCTACCAATGGATTCCAGTTCTAGGGTTTGGTACCAGCTTTCAACTTCCTTGATAAGTGTCATAGAGACTAGTTTGAGTTTTTGCTAATCATTTTCAATGTTTTGTAAGGCACAGGCATTGTGGAAAGCTTGTAAATGTATCTGCAAATTATAGCTATATTCCCCCTCAAATTTTGGAATATTATTCATGTCTAAGTGCTTGATCCAACTATCCTTCATATGCCTAGTTGGGAACTTAACTACCTCTGCAATGTTAAGCATACTTTGAGTTGCTAACAAAGGCTCATCATCATCAGTATTTCATTGTCACCGATAATGTCCTCTATTACCCTTTTGATTATTGTGGACATGGTTATTAGTATTATTACCTCGATGCACACCTGCATCACAGTTGTTTCTTCTATGACATCTCTTAGAATTCGAGGAAGAAGAAGAAAGAGATTTAGATGAAGAGGGTGAAGAGGGAGGAGGACCACCACCACCATGGTGTCTACTAACTCCCCTTTGGTTATCATGGCCATGTTCATTATTTTTTGTATCATCTTGATGCTTGTTCGAGCCCTTGCCTTAACTACCATCTTTTCTTGAACTTGAATTGTGAATTATAGATTGCAGATTCAGGGTCACACCCTTGTCACTAGTAATAAAGGATAGAGAATCTTCATGCTGAGACCTCTCAAAGGTAGGGTTCTCGTTGTCATCTTGGTTCAGTACGAATAAGGGACTAGTGAACCATTTCCCCTTAACATCCTCATGATGCCTCTCCTGATGTCGATCTTGCCTACATTGTGTGTCAGTGGAATGATAGTCCCAAGTGTCATAACCATTCACAACATATTCCTCTTGAAGATCTAAGGTGCCTAACTTCTTCAAAGTTTGAAGCAGCATCTAGGGCATAGATCGATTAGATGGAAATACAATGTTTCCTTCCATATCATGCCATCATAGTTGCTCATCCTAATGTAGGATGAAGGTGAAATCATGCACATACTCATCTGGATGAGCATATATCACTTTGCACTCTTGTGGGACTGACGATTTTGTATCATTTCGCCTGTGAGAAGAAGACATTTTGCAAATAGTAAAATATCAGTGTGCTCTTATAATTATGTTATTTTGGAATGATGTTGAACTTGGGGTTTGTCCAATGATATTAATAATATCCACTAAACCTAGATAACGTATGTTCAACAAATAGAGTCCCTAGCAATGGCACCAATGATGAGCAGGGGTGCACCAAGCAATAATGTTGCTGGGATTACCAAGTGAATACATGTTTACACTTGAAGTAGTTGTACTTATGTACTTAATCTATTTAGCTTAATTGATTAAATTCTAATTTAGCTTAATTGATTGAATATTTAATAAAAATAATGAATGCATAAATAAAACATTTAAGCTATCCAGAATGCTGCAAGGTTTATCAAGAAGCTTGTCTTTATTGCCATACATACTGGTGTGGTTCAAGTATAACAATTCTCGAATAAAGATCCATACATTCAATGACTCCTGCTACAAGCACTTGGGGAAAATATTCTAACTTTCAAATAGACAAACTAAAAGAGCTCTACTACTACTATGAATCTAATGCCCATAAACATGGTTGGGATCTCGTATTTATAGTTTTTGCTATAGTACTGCATCGACAAGGCCCCATAGATGTAGTAAATGCTAGGTCAACGCAACCCAGTCGATGATGAAACACCACAAAAATAAGGCCCTATCAACGGGGGCCTATTGACGCAACACATTAATGCTCATCACTTCTCCTATGCCTTCATTTTCATTCTCTATCTTCTTATTCATTATGATTTCTACCTTTTCCAAGTTCTCTATCTTGGTTTCTTTTTTCTTTCATACCATGTTATCCATTGTGATCTCTTAGTGGAGCTCTATCTACAAGTATATGTTCATTATCATCAAAACTTTTTGATGAGGATGATGAAAAGGATAGAAGACTAGGAGAGAAATGTCAACTTGTCTTTCTTCTATGGTTTCTTCATTCTTCTATTCTATATTTGCTTGAGGTCCTAAGCCTTGAGTTTCTCCTTGTTTTGGGACTTATTTCATCCCTTCTTAGATGGTTTTCTAAGACTAAACATAGTCTTTGATACATGGGTTCTTTAGTATAAAATAAAAGAGGTTGAGAGGTAGATTAATGACGATTGGACTTCGTAGACTAATATTCTGTGTCTTCCTTCTTAGTTTGTGATGTCAAGTGAAGTGCATTTTTACCATCATCATTCCCACACTTAGCCTCCATGATTACATCTCACTTAGCCTAAGCTTTTGTTAATTGATATAGTCTTAACCTATTCTTGATAACTTGATAGCCTTCATAGCTATGACTAAGACTAGATCTTAGATGTACAACATCAAGCATAAATGGAGCTAATTAATTTTTTGGTAATAGAATATTGGCTTGTAGGTTTCTCCATTGAAACTATTTATGTTGATGAAAGATGAAAGTGAATTCAGGATAATAGGAGTCTGAATAAGCACAAGACACTTTGGTTTGTATTGGTTCAGTCCAAGTATTATCATTGCTCTTACCAATGTTGTCAACAAGTGGGAAATGAGTCCTATGTAAAGAAGCCATGTTAATTAATTATATTTATACATGTATCTTTGAAAATATTAGATTTATTGAAAGATAAATTGTTAAGTTCATATACAACAAACTTCTATGATATTAACTAAACTAGAGCATTAGCACCATCCATAGCAATGATGTCAATGATGAGTGTCGAAGTAAACTCTACCTCCAACCATATAAATCATAAGCATTATGAGTGACTTAATTGTAATTTGTGGATGGACTAATGAAACTTATAGACAATTGATCATTAGCTATTGATCATTGTCTTCCCACTTGGATTAGTTCTAGTTCAATGTGTATGGTTGAACCCACAACAAGGTACATGACATGATATTGTTCAATGTAAAAAAGCTAAAGTAAAGCATAGAAATTGAATATTAACTCTAAGGAACAATAGAAAATAAATCCTAAACTAGCCAAATGATAATAAGTATCCACTCTTAGTCTTCTGTACATGTCCTGGGCTAGTATAACGGCTACTAAGATTACCAATTGATATGCTATTAGGCTTACTAAGCACAATCACTACTAGGTTACTGAATGATTATATGTTATGCTTGAGATGGATCATACTTATTTTGTCAAGTTCTATTATGCATAAGAATGTAAACATTATGCTAAGTACAATGAAAAGTAAATTGCATTGAAAATGTAAATTACATGAGAAAGTAAATTCTAAACTAAGTGAAATGCTGCAAAGATCAGAAATAATCTCATTCTTTATTTCTAGCCATGAAATGTATCCATGAACATTCCACTTGAATAAAGATGTCATAAAATTACTTCAAATCACACTATGAGTAGTCACTAATTATTACTAAATTCACTAAATGAAATTACAAGAATTCTACTAAAGTATGACCAAAAAGGTACATTAATAACAATAGATGAATAGTATTTATAGGTAGTACCAACTTCAAATACATCGCATGTGTGATATTGCAATTAAAATGTTGTATTCAATGTAAAAACTATTCATCAAATGAGATCAATGCATTGCTCAAAGAGTTATAGGGTTATGAAAACTTTATTTACCTTAAAAAAACAAATGTAAAAAGGAATCTATTCTATATTGGGATATCCAAAAGTAGTTTTATGATGCTACTGTATAATCAACTAATTTTTGTAGGTGTGTTGTATAGGGTCTTGGTCAAGTAAATAAAATTCAAAAACAAATAGAAGAAATTTAGAAGCTTTTCCTTCTTAATGATATTATGCTTCTTGAAATAGAGATGATGCCCTTAGAAATTGAAGCTATTTTTTAGTTTATAGCCTACATTCATAATCTTTCTGAATTTTCATTAGTCAAATACTTGAAAAAGTGAGGTTGGATGTTTTTATGAGGAAGTTCTATAACTTAATAAATGAAATATTCATGAGCACAGTCTTTGTTTTAATGCTAAACAAATTTGCAAATTAGAGAAACAAATAGAATTTCAAGAACTTTGGAAAAGCATAGAAGGAAAGAAACATATTTCTATTTGAATAGTATGAGGAAAGGCCTTAATTTAGGGAAAAACTATTTATATGCAACTATTTTTCACCATTTGTTATACATAATTAGCAAAGCATGAATGGAATCTTATCATTTGGAAGCTAAAATAGCTAAATGGCTTAAAACTCCTTGTGAAACATTGATGAGTGGCGAGGTACCCCTACACTCAACCATACGAATACGAGTGTTTTCACGTGCGATGCGGTCGAACTCCACAGATAGACTAGTTGTGGCACCTAGATCGTTAACCTTAGGTCGCAGTTCGCTATCTTCCCACTTGGACTAGTATTTATATTTGTCACGTATGGTTTAGTCTAGAGTGAGGTGTATGATGTGTTCCTAATTCTAACGCTACTCCTGAAGGCAGTGGAAAATAATATTAACTANAGTAGTCACACTTAAATGCTCATAATCAAGTCGTACTCATTCCGCGTTACTAGGAGATAAGGGTGAGAGAGAAAGCAGTAAATAACAATTAAATAAACAAATAAATAACAAAGTAAATGCTGCAATGATGAAGTAATCTCGATCTTTATTGCCAGTCATGTGCGCATCCAAGTACGTCACACTCGAATAAAGAATGTCATACAATTACATTCACCACACTGCAGGTAGACACTGAAAAATAATCTAACTCTGGAGGGATCAAACTGCCAGAGTTTAGCTACAATCTAATTCCTAATGATCAAACAAGGGGGAGCCGCTTCTTATTTATAGACATTGCAGCGGACTGCGATATTGCGTACGCGATATCGCAGGGGAAGACGCAATATCGTGGCCGCATCCCATCAAACATGAATATGTTGACTATGAAATACAAATAGTATTGAAAATGAATGCTAGATTTTCTTATAATTTACTACAATTAAGTACATTAGACATAAGCAGAATTTTAGAGTTGCAAATTGGGTTTATTTTTTTCCAAATGTAACTAAGAACATTTGCTAATTTTCTTAACGATGTTTTCAAAACTCATAGCATGTGCATTTGTAGGGACCATCATTTGGAGTCATGATGAGTTGCTCATTTCTTAATTCAAAGGCCTCTATTTGAGCCTAGGTGTAACCACTTGAAGAGGTCATGCTTTTGCTCATCTACCAACCCTCTCAAGACCCCACTTAGTAGGATGAGGATTGTGGCTTTTAGTAATGACCCTTTTTTTATAGCATATGCATTTGTATAAGTAATAACTTTAGAGGATCTACAAGTGTAGTAAAATTTCAATTTAAGTTTTAGTATTTTGCATACGTGAACAGAAGACATAAATTTTTTAAGTGTGAAGTTTATGCCTTGCCATTGTAAATCCTAATGCAACAACCTAAACAATGAGGTGTTAGCCTAGTGGTAAGCCTCTTGATTTGGAAGCTCTAAGTCATGGATTTGATTTTAGTGGGTAATGTTGAGTTATAAAGTTTTGTTTGGATTATATATTTTAGGGTGTGCCTATGTTTCAATTACTTTGGGTTCCAACACCACCTTTCCTTCTCCCCTTGCCCACCCCACCTCCCCACCAAAGTTACAAGTTCAATTGCAAAGTGTAGCATCAAGTTATAAATTTAAAAAAAAAATTGTATAAGGAATTTTGAAAATTTTTTGATAGATCCAAGGGATCTTAGCAAATGTAAGTAAAAAAAATTCACTATTTTAATTTAATCATGTAACCTAAGTTACCAAAATGCACATGAGTTACAAGTGTCATGAATTTTCAATATATAATTATTATTATATTAAGGTTTAAATACTTTTTTTCAAGTTTTTTTTTAAAAGAAAAAGCTATTCATGCAAGGGTGTACATGATTTTAATCATGTTGTTCAATTGAAAAAGATGGTAATAGATGAAATGTGGATGAAAGTAAGCTAAGCCTTTTATGATAAGACAATAATGAGGTGTTGGCTTAGTGGTTAGACTCCAAATCATGGGTTCAATTTTGGTGCACAATGCTAAATTATAAAGTTTTAATTGGACTATATATCTTGGAGTGTACCACTTAGATTTGCAAAGTAAATTTATGGCCGATCTTAAAATTTCAATTACATTTATAAGAGATTTTAGTTTAAAATTTCAATTACATTTATAAGAGATTTTAGTTAACACTTTGAGTAGTGTTTGGGTGAGAAGAATGTTGGACAATAAAAAGAACAAAAAATTCAAAATAGTCTAGGAGCTCCGTAGCAGACCAAACAAGAAGCTTTAGTTAACAGCGTTACCTTAGCTAAAAGGAATTTGAAAAAGTGAAAACCGCCAAGACGCTTGGCTTCATTTCTGAATTGGTGAAAATCGAAGAAACGCACTAGCTTTCGGGGAGCAAATTGGATCCTTTGGAAAAAAGTCGGATAAATTTTGATGATAAATTTTGATGAACTGTTCGCGTCTGTTTCGGGAGCGTGTACAGAAGCGCATTAAATTCGCAATGGGTACATATTTCATAATTTCCAATAAACTTTTGTCTGGATTTGTACATATACCCTGCCTTGCTTTGCCTCGTATTGTTCTTGCCTTTTTAGTTGGTGCAATGTCTGCATTCTGCATTAAAATCTTACGTATCTTCTTCTCCTGTTCTGAATCATACCAAAAATCTAATTTCATTATTAAGTGGCAAGCAATCAAGATTCATGGCATCGGCATGAGACGGACCATAGAAAACAAGGGAGTACGAATGAATAAACAAACACACGGAAATCACGAAAGGGCTACTATGGTAACCGGAGGCCGAAGGGGCAAGTATCGGTCATACGAAAATCAAAGTCTTGGACGGGGCGTGCGAGGAAAACATTGCATTTGCATGGATTCGCCTCCCGTTGGGAGTGTCAAAGGTTCCGCCGTGACTCACATTCACGCGTGTCTATTGTTCATTGCTGGTTTTTGCTCTTTTTCTCATATCTCTGCTGATCAAAGAAAAAACAAAACAAGGTCATCGTCATGGGTCATGAGTCATAGTCATGAACATGACGACGGATGACGGATGGATGCTTGTTCAACTTTTTTAAAAATCTGTTTGCTTATAAAGCAACCAAGCCCACCAGCTTGGCCATGTGCAAGCGCATGGCGCTCTGGTTTTACTTTCCCCTTCATCATGACTAGTGCCGATTTTCCAGCATCTGAAAGGTTTTTGATCATTGTCAGTGAGGTGAGTTAGTGGGCTGTGCCTAGTCTTCTTATAATGCAGTCATCTTCAACGCGGCCCTATGGCACTACTCACCGGTAATCCTAGGACGGTACTCACAGGTAGTCGTTGAATAAAAGTATTAGCAGGTTGATATAAATTTAGTTGAGGCTTGAGGCTTAATTTCATTTTTGGAAATATTAGATTGAGTAACAAAAGAGTTTCATTTTATTGCTGTCATTTTGGTTGTTGCAGAAATTATATGTTTGGCTAGATTATGGCTCCGGAGTAAGGAAATGGATTCAACGCCCTTCATACCTTTGAAAATTTTCTTGCTTCAATGGCGATATTGCAATCTTCTCTGCAATATTTAAGCATTAACAATATTTTGGATTTACATTGTACTTGTTCTATATTTTACAATGTATTTTTATGATATATGAGATTTAATTTTAAAAAAAACTAATATATTTAAATTTTCTCTATCACGTCCTCGCTACTAACCTGTCCCCCTTTTTCTTGAGGCAGACATACCCAAACAAGTTCAGAATCACGAATCAATTCATCTCTTCCACAAATCGGATTCTTTTGATGCATAGCAAAAAAAACGAAATGCATGGTAATACACGGAACGAAGTAACTAAAAGAGTAAAAGATAGTTCCATCTAGGAACAAGCAAGGAACTGAAAATCCAGAACGCTGCAAAACGACCGGGCTGGCCACGGTGCAGATCGGATAAAACTCTCGTCCCAGCGTTTAGTCGTGGAATTAAGACTGCAAGATGCCATACACAAGGCATCTGGATCTTACGTGAGCGGCGGAGGGACCACGTATCGGTATTTTTCAGTGTGGCAGGTAACACTCGGCTTACAGAACTCCTTTCCTTCCATTCTTGCGGCTCAGGCTGCACAGCAGAGACAGGACATAAATAACAACGCACAACAGAAGCAGAGCAGCATAACCAGAAACAGACGCAGACTTAGACGCAGCAGCAGCAGCTGAAGAAGAAGAAAAGGCAAAGAAAGAAAGAAAGAGAGAGAATCCAATCACGATGAACGTGGTGGTTTACATGGTGGCGGGGGCAGCGGCGGTGGCGGCAGCATGGATTGGAATCCGCCGGGCGCTCATGTACGTGACGTTGGAGGAGCAATACGCGCTCATCCGGGACGCCGCCTCCAAACTGGCGGCCACGTCGGAGCGGCCGGCGACGATGGTGGTGGCGGGACTGAAGGGCCACGGCAAGAGCTCCTTCATCGACACGCTCTTCCGGGTGCTCTACCGCGAGGACGGCCGTCCGCTCATCACGCGCGCGCTCGCCATCCCTCCGTCGTCGCCGTCGGCGCGGCGCCCGCGGCGTTACATCGTGAAGAACATCCTGACGCGCTACACCAAGCGCCTGCTGCAAGTCATCGACCTGCCGGGGCCGGACGTCCTCGACTACGACGCGGCGCTCTCGGCCACGAACGACGAGCACGACGACGACGACGAGTGGCGGCCCGATTGCGTGGTGCTCGTCATGCGCACCGACGAGTGCGACACGGGCGGCGCCGCGTGGGAGAAGCTGCCGGCGCTCGTGCGGAGCGTTCGGCGACAGGGGCTGCCGCTGGTGGTGCTCATGACGCACAAGCGCGACGCCAAGAACGCCGGCCTCAACCTCAAGGAAGTCGCCAGGGACGTTGCCAGCCGCGCCGGCACCGATCTTGTCTACTGTATCGATAATTACGTCTCCGCCGGAGACAACAACGGCAACAACGGCGAGAAGGCGGCCACCGGCGGTGCCCGTGTGGGGATGGACATGGACACGCATTGCCAGACGCTGGGCATCGTTCGCCAGTGCCTGGAATTCGCCCTCCAACGCCGTTTCCACTGCTAAAACGCCGCCGCGGGCAGCACCGGCGCCACCGGAGGTTGCGGAAGCCAGCAGTGCTCCGATGCGTGACCAGACGCCGTCTCCACCTGTTGTCATCTCGTCGGGATAGTACAATATTTATCCTGAAGATATCAACATCATCCTAGCCATATCCCCACTAAATGCGGCTATAAATATATGAATTTTTTTTTACCCGTCACCTTAAATTAATATTTATATGGTCAAATTAAAACTTTAGGTCAACGACGAATCACACATCAATAACACTAATTAATATTTTGTCTATAAAGCTTGAGGAAAGTATATCCAACAACTATAAATAATATGAATGTCATTCATAATGCTAAGGGAGCCCATCATATCTGAAAACCCATCAATAAATCTAAATACTATTTCATCCATAATGCAACCAAATTTACCACCACCAAATTTACCACCATCTATAGTTAATTACCAACACAAAATTCAAAGCAAAGCTAAACAATTGTCATGCCAAAATTTATTTAACAAATGTTTTAATTTTTTCAAAGTATCAATTCTAGGATTTCATTAATTTGAAAAAAAGAAAAAGATTTTCTAGGCCAATTTGTAGATATATATCATAACTATGTATTTACAATTGTCATGCCAAAATTTATTTAACAAATGTTTTAATTTTTTCAAAGTATCAATTCTAGGATTTCATTAATTTGAAAAAAAGAAAAAGATTTTCTAGGCCAATTTGTAGATATATATCATAACTATGTATTTAAACTAGTAACTTAAGAGTTACCAAATTAAAATTCCTACAACTAAGATAACACATCATTATTAATAATATGATATTATGTTTAAGTTTTGGTGAAATATTTTACTATCATACATATAATTTCAATTCTGTAATATGATATTATGTTTAAGTTTTGGTGAAATATTTTACTATCATACATGTAATTTCAATTCTGAATGGTGCCTTTATTATGTTTAAGTTTTGGTGAAATATTTTACCATCATACATATAATTTCAATTCTGAATGGTGCCTTTATTTTCATACCATTGTAGAAGGTAAGCTTTAAAAAAAGGGTTTGATTATATTAATTTCTGGTTTGATTGTATTAATTTCTAGTAGGCCAAAAACATTAATGGGTTTGATAATTATTGGATTGCCTCATCTCTAAGTAAAGATTCAACATTAAATTACATCAAAGAAAAGTTAAATTGCATAATGTAATTTGTGCATTAGAGCCATCATTTGAAATGATGATAAGATCCTCATTTTCTCATGGCATAGGATATGGGTTTTGAGCATAGGCATAGCCACTCCAAAAGACATTAGACCTATTTTCATTTACAAACCCTCTCAATTCCACTTGGTTCAAACACCTCTGTGGCTATCGTTTTGGCTTCATGGCCAAGTCAGTGTAGAAGCGATATTGGCATATCTTAGGATCAATCCATGTGAGTTCAGGATATGACCACGCAAAAGCTACTGACCATCTTTCAACTACTTTTAATAGCATTTTTTCCTGTTCTGAAGCAAGTTTTGCATTGATTATAATCGGTTCCCCATTCTTCAAAAATACATATTCCATTCCAAATGGTAACATTTTCAGCTCAAGGGGCTCTTGTTTGAATTTGCCAGGAATTTCCAACTCTCCCCAATGAGTATCATCATTTATGTCATTAGACAGTTGGTGATGAACCTGCTCTAGTTCATTCATGCCTATGACATACGCACATGTCAGGCTCTCACTTGGTTCCATGTAAAGTGTGTTGCTTTCAAAATCAGTAATCAAACACTGGGTGCCCTACTGTTTTGTGGCTATTGCATACAAACACCTTTGAATTTCTAATTTTGGCACATGCTATTTGCATGCAAATATAGATGCTTGCTTTACGACCCATAGTTTCTACACACAATTGCACCTTGTATCGTTGTATGCGATGCATGGAACTCTCTTCTTCTTAATCTTTCCAAATGCAATTTCTTTAAATATCTCCAAGGAAAGATCTCTGATGCCCATTCTTGCATTGATTGTGCTCAACCATGCCCTTCCCATTATGATTGGGAAATGCCCTTTGTAGTTCTCCACTTTGATTACCAAGAAATCGACATGATAAGACGACCCACAGATAGTGGTCACAATGTTTTCTACTAATCCCAATGGAACAGTGATGGACTGGTCTACCAATTCTAATCTTATGTTGCTTTTCTTGAGAGGAGACAGGTTCCAGGCAGTGTACATCTCATGAGAAATCAAATTAACACTAGAACCTGAATCGAGAAAAGCCTTGCATGGTTCATTCCTAGCAATCTACAAATAAATTAGAGAACTTCCAAGATTGGCTAATTTCCCAGGAAGGTTTCCTGCACAGATCCAATTAGACATAGTGTAAGTAAGCATTGCAATATGGATCCTTGACAGAGTTTGGTTTGAAGGAGGCTCGAAGCATTGCAATAAGGTTGTCAACTGCAGGTGTAGGTAAAGGCTTAGGTGAACTGTGGGATCGAAAAAAAGTGCTTTTCTTTGATCAGGCATTCGACCCTCCGATTGATGATTTGGTTACAGATTAACAGCCCTTATAGTGTTACATTATTACGATTGAGCGAGTAGTTCACCCTGCATTGGTGGAGTAGGCAGTAGTTGTGCAACTCAAGGAGGAGTATGTGAAGGAACAAGAGGAGGATAAGGATAAGAGGTGGTGTTCCTTCTTTCATGTGGCGAATGAGCTCGATAATTGATGAGATGCGATATCGCATGGGCTGCGATATCACGTGCCAGTTCTATAAATAAGAGGCGGCTCTCCCTTGTTTAACGACATAAAGTAGATTGTAGCTAAACTCTGGCAGTTTGACCCCTCCAGAGATAGATTATTTTCCCATGTCTACCTGCAGTGTGGTGAATGTAATTGTACAGCATCCTTTATTCGAGTGTGACGTACTTGAACACGCACATGACCAGAAATAAAGATCGAGATTACTTCATCATTGCAGCATTCACTTTGTTATTTATTTAATTAATTATTATTTACTGCTTTCCTAGTTAATACTCTCTCACCCTTAAACTCATGTTAGAACGTGGACTGAGTACAACTTGATTACGAGCATTTAAGTGTGACTACTTAGTAACCCAGTAGCATACCTAGGATCTGTGCTTGGTAATCCCAGTGGTAGTCATGCACGAAGTCCAAGATGTATACGGATAATCAAGGAACATCTGCTCATCGCACTTAGGCTAGATTAGATTCTCTTACCCTTTCTCCCTTAGCTTAGATAATATTACTTTCCATTACCTCAAGAGTAGCATTAGAATAGAAACCCATCATACACCTCACTCTAGACTAAACCATACATGACAAATAAAATACTAGTCCAGGTGGGAAGACAGCGAACTGCGACCTAAGGGTAACTGTCTAGGTGCCACAACTAGTTCGTTTGCGGAGTTTGACCGGATCGCACGTGAAAACACTCGTATTCATATGGTTGAGTGTAGGGGTACCTTGCCACTCATCATTGGCACCGTTGCCAGGGGCAGTGCTAGTTATCTAGATTAGTTATATCATACAAGGTCTCTGTATAGGAATTAATGATATATCTTTTAAGAAGAATTAATTATAAAAAGTCACATACGAATTCACACACAGCTTCACAATCATGCCTCTCCTACAAGACTATAACAATGTCACACCTAGTAAGGAAGTTCATTGGAGAACCAACGAACTATATGACGATGAAGATTGGAGTACGCAACCAGAGGTAGGGGTTTCTTATAAACATGAACAAAAGTAAGATCATCCCAACACACAAAAGCATAACTTACCTGATGACGATGAACCCCTATTGGCCACTACAAGCTTAACGCAAATACAAGAGGCTGTTCGAATCTCACATAGGCATCATACAGAGAGCCGTCTACCTAGGCTCGATTTAAACAACTTCCCTACTTT
>MNCI01025004.1:4942-31307 GCA_015680685.1 Gnetum montanum
AAGAAACTAGAGGATGAGTTTTTATTCAATCATGGGTGTATGATGGGACACGATATCGCATGGGCTGTGATATTGCATATGCGATATCACGTTCGTCACGATATCGTGTATGCGATATCACAGTGTGTCGTCAAATCTATAAATAAGAGGCGGCTCTCCCTTGTTTCTGATTCTAGGCCTAGACCGTAGTTAAACTCTGGTAGTTTTTCCTCTCCAGAGATAGAATAATTTCCATGTGCCCGCAGTAGAAGTTCCAAAGTGAACGGATCTTTATTCAAGCAAATATTGTACCTAAACACAAGTTTGTGTATGGAAATAAAGACGAACTTCCTGGATAAACCTTGCAGTGCATGGACTAAGCTAAATAGGCTAAATAGGAATTTATTTACTATTATTTATTATTTATCATTTAAATGCTTTATTATTTGATTAAATCTCTCTCAACCCTTCTCTCCTAGTTAAGTGCCTCAGTACGATCGCTTCGAGCACATGCGCTACGCTTGGTGATCCCAGCAACAACTAGCGTTTGGTAACCAAGGTTGCATTGGTTCAAGGTGTGAACAGTAAGTGGGAATGGATGCTGATGGTAGGTTAATTAAGGCTTAGTTAGTTAGTTAAAGTTAGTTAATTAATCTCTTCACCCTTCACCTTGTCAGCATAGGAGATAAAATAGAAAAGATATAAAAATCATATACCTCAGACTTACTTAACCATACAACCGTGACAAATACAAGTCTGGGAAAACAACGAATAATTAACCTTAAGTGTTCCATAAGGCATATAGGCACTTAGTCTACGGAGTTTGATTAGATCACGTGTGTAACGCTCGTATTCGTATGGTTGAGTGTAGGGGTACCTCGCCACTCATCAGTGTTCAAAGGGTTTGTAGCCAAAAATCAACTTTGTCTTTTAGGGTTCATTTAAAAGTAATCATTTTAGTTCTATCCCTACTTTGAGGTGCTAACATAGCTAATGTTTTTTCAAATTCTCTTATGTGAGTGACTAGATCTTCATCATTTGTCCCCTTAAAAATAGGTAATAGGTGAATATTTTTGACCTCCACATTTCTTCCTTGTGGGAAAACCAATGGGCCTTGAGGTATAATTGGTGTTCTCTAATTTAATAATTCTCCAAGTGTTTGTCTTGGAAATGGCTGATTAATTTGAACATTAGAACTTACACTACCAAAAGGAAGAGGAATTAGTCCTAAAGAAAATGGAGGAGGTACATGATGTGAGGATGATCCCATAGTATAAGTTGAAGCTACTATTGGAGTTACTATCGAACTTGGTAATGAGGTTACTATTGGTGGAGTTTGTATGTTCAAAGTACTTATTAGTTGGGTGATACCTACTATTGTGGTTACATAGGTTGACATTGGGGTAGTATTTAGATTTTGAAATCGTGCCCCTATAGTTGAACTCATGGTTGATGTTGGAATGTCAAATAGAGAGTTCCTAGTTATGGAAAAATTAGGTTGTAATTTCTCGTAAGGATTTTGTGTCTTCTAAGGGAAAGAATAATCAAATCTTGATCATATTGGTTGTTCTTGATTTTGGTTTTAATTAACTTTTGTACATTTATAAAGGCTAAGAGTGCTTCTAAAGGGTTGAATTCATGTGGGTTTCTTTGGTTGCTTTGTTGATTTCATAAAAACTCTTCGTTGACACATTCATGGCCTACCATTCCTAAAAATTTACAATTGATTTAATGGCTACGACTTTAATTGCAACTTTTTTTTGAACGGTTTGTTGACGGTACAATAAGAGTTAATTCCTCAAATTTTTCTTTATTTTTATTTTTATTTTTTTAACAAGAAAAATGAGTAAAAGAAACCATTTCTGAAAAAAATAAAAAAAATAAAATGCATGAAAAAAAAAAAAATAAAATAAAAATTAAAGCTTACTGAACCGACCTCCCTAGCAATGGCCCCAAATTGACAAGCTAGGCAAAATATGGTGCTAGATACCTTTAAAATTTATTTTCCTTTTTTTATTTTGTTGTAGGGATTGTCACCTCATTTGTGACTGACTCGCAAGTCGTATCCCATGGAGGAATAGTTAAAAAGTCAAAGAAATCATCAAGACGATAAATAGTTAGAATTGAATCCAATCAAATTCCATACTTATGCCTATCACTCATAAGCAAAATTATAAACCTTTATCCTAACTTCTAATCATAAGTTCAAGAATAAATATTTATAATTAAATCAAATTGAAATTATAAATAATAATTGAAGATCACAAAGAAGGCTTGCCTAAATTGCAATCCTGCCTTGATGTCTCCACAATGCAACAATTTGATTGTGAATTACAAGAATTTCGACAAGGCTCAACAAATCTTCAACAAAAATCTCAAGAACAAGTCATTCCAATGTGATATGGAATTTTCTAGTATCAACTCCTTCTTCCTATTTCCTTAAAAAATGAACTTTCTTTTGATGTGTATGCATAATCCCCCCCTTTTTTTCCTTTTCTCTGGTACCTAATTTATACTATCACCAAGTTTAAAAATAAATATTACAATAATATCTGGGTATTGCAAAACCCAATACTGATCCGTTAAAATTAGTATTACTACCAATCTTGGCTTTCTAATGTTTTAAATTAATATAGATTCTTGAGGAAGTGGCAAAAGAGGCATATATGATGCTCCACGCATTCATCCAAGAAGAAGGTTTGATTTGAGCCAATAGAGAATCTAGCAGAAAAGCATGCATAATAGCATTAGTTGGTGTTAGCTGATGCCATTATGACCTTAGCCCTCATTGTGATGCTAGATGTGTTTAGTAAATTTCCTTCCTTAACCATGAACTATGCTATTCCAATCACACAAAACACTGAGGATAACTTTGTAGCCTCCATTAGTACTGCCCCTCTAAGGGAATGGTATGATGATATCAAGTTTTATCTTATGCATGGTGAATCCTCATAAGGCCTAAGTACTTCTCAAAAGGTTGTTGTACATAAAAGATGACGGTAATATGTTATCATAGGTGATAACGCATTATGTTGATGGTCTTAGGATGTCATATTGTTAGTGTGCTTAGGCAAAACCAAAGCCCACATAGTCCTTGAGCAAGTTGATGAGGGTATATGTGGAGGACATAGGACCTAGGGCCATGGTCGCTAAGTTTAGGTGAATGGGCTATTACAGATCCTATATGAAAAGAGACTACCTACAAAAGATCAAAACTTGTGACACTTTTCAATGACATAGCAACCTAATACATGTGCCACCAATTGAGTTACACAATACTTAGATAAGTTGGTCATTTTAACAATGGGGGTTGGATATCAATAGACCTATAATGTCTAAGTCTTCTACAGGGCATAGTTTCATCATCACTACAACAAAATACTTTACAAATGGATGAAATCTATTTCCCTAAGGAAGACAATGTCTCAACAAGTCTGTATATTTATATTAGACAATATAGTAGTCCATTTTGGCATACCTATGACCATATTCATGGATAATGGACCATAATATAGTATCCAAGAAACCAAATCCTTTTGTCAAGACCTAGGCATTAAACACTCCTTTTCATCATCATGCTACCCTCAACCCAATGGACAAGCTGAATCTAGCAACAAGGCCATTGTAAGCTTGCTTAAAATGATTCTAAACAACAATAGACATAAGTGGCATGAGTGGCTTGTCCATGTACTTTGGGCCTACTGAACAACCTATCAAAATGCAATTGGTGTAACTCCATATAGCCTAGTTTATGGATCTGAAGTTTCCTTTCCTCTTGAATTTCTTTTATTGCATTAAGCCACAATAATTCATCCTTATTGAAGAAGATCACAACTATACAACATGATGTTGGATCATTGAGTTTGTAACTAGAAGCCATTTATTACATTCTATGTATGGTGTTGCATCCATCCCATAAGGAATTATGACACATGTGCATATTTGTGAGCATTGTGCCTATCCCATAAGAAATTGCAATGCATGTGCATTATTTATTATTTTCTTCTTATATTTATAAAATTCATAAAAAATATAAATATTTTCTTAATTTTCCACCATGCAAACATGGGTTTCTCATTATATTTTAGGTATTATAACCTTTTACATTTATTGAATATAACGACATACATTAGTATTGTTGACAATCCATTCAACATCATCTTTGAAGCTTATGACCAGATCACATCACATTCTATATGAAATAATCCCATTGGTCATGGCCAATGACCCCTATCATCTCCTTTAATGTATATTGCATATGCTTCTCAAATTCTTAATTTGCTTCATATTGCTCCTCTTAAATTCCCTTAATCTCATTAATTTTTTACTCAATAGTATCCATTTGATCATTCATGTAGGCCTCCATGATTTGCTAATGTGCTCTTTGGATTTTGGATATTAATAGGCAAAGGAGATAAGACAAGGTGATTATTCTATAAACTCTATCTTTATTGATACCATATATGGTTAGATAGTTACTTGAAAGAGTTGGAACTATAGGCAACTAAATTTTTTAGCCATCTAATTTTCCAAAATCTTATCTTAATTGAACTTAAAAGGATAAGATTAGGAAACGTCCATTTCTAGTGATTAAATTTGTCTCCACTTTAGAGTTTAAGCCCAAAACTAGCTTTCAAAGTTTTTGGAATGAGCATTAATATAGGTTAAAGAATAATTTTCAAAATCTCTTCTGAAAAAGGCTTCTAGGATTTTAAGAAGGTTAAAATTTGCTAGAAATGACTCTTCATTTATCAAAAAAGGCTTCCATGATCAAAGTTTTGGCCGTTTAAAATTTTCAGAAATTACATAGTTTTTTAGAGTTCCTAAGAGATCACCCTTCCTAGTAATACACTAGAACTAGTGTGCTTAATTATAGACTTTTATTTTTTATGCTACCAACTTGCTAGTTTGACTAGTTTGGTCAAATTTTACTAAGACTAGTATTTGAATCTCAAATTTTCAAATTAATTTTTAAATATTAAATTTTCTCTTCATGAGAGGTAAAGACCATTAGTATCTATGAACATCAAGAAAGGTCAAGACCATTGGTATTAATGGTGTCCATGGCATCAAGGAAGGTCAAGGCCACCTATGCTAGTAGTGTTTGTTGGCATTGAGGGAGGTTAAGACCATTAGTGCTAGTGGTATTTCTAAACACCATTAGTCCACACCTTTCCAAAATATGGAATGAAAAATATGACAACTATGGTGATAACATAAAATAATAACAATGATGACATAAGATAGCAACACATAGGATATTATCAAATAGCGATGCATAAAATAGGATTGGTAGCAATGAAAATGTTTTTTGCTACAACAAAGTTGAACCAGGATGTCATAAGACATTACTTAAATTTTTATATGGTTGAGGATCCCTATCAATCTTATTACTATTCTCAAGAATTTAAGGATTTTTGCTCAAAGGGTATTTTTAACTATGTAAACACCATCATAATATGGCATAGAGATTTTGACGAAAAGGATTTTAACAACAAGATTAAATTTCAAATTTATTTTTTTGGATAATAAGGTATTTTGGTCATCCTTCACGCATCTTAATCTAACATATACTATTTTTCTTCTTAATGGTGCAAAAAATGATAAGATGTATGATTTTTCCTACTCCTATTTTATCCTTAGTTTCTAACCATGGAAATACTTGCAAGGATTTTCAAAACTTGAGGAAATAAATATTCACTATGGTGTATGTCCTTATTTATGTTCTTGATCTTGTGTTATGATGATCAAAAAAATTACTTCATTTGTTTTAATCCATAATGTTATCCTTGGTACCTTGAGGATGCAAATGTTTTGAAGGCTAGATTCAAAGGTTCAAAAAGAGGTTGAGATGCTATAGTTCAATCTCAAAATTCTAAAGATTTGATCAAGTATTAACTACTTCTTATTAAAATTCTAAATAAATTGGTTACTTATTTGTATTGTATTTTTATGTGGTAGTAGACTTTGAGGTGTAAACCAATGCTAAGATTAATATGAGCCAAAGGACATTTAGGAAGGATGAAGGTAAATCAGTTAAACCTGATCATAAGGTATTATTCATAAGTTTTTTTTTTATAATCATTATTCACTTATTTTTATATTTATTTATCATATTTCCTTTTTAATTAGAAATTATGCACTAATATTCAAGGTTCTATTAGTGGTTTAAATGAGAAAGAACAAAAGGTAAGTTATATTTATTTATTAAATTTTTTTACTTTCTTTTATTTTCACTTCTAACACTTTGTTTCTTTAGCAAGTATCCATGGCTTAGAATATTTTTGGCTAGGAATTAGAGAGGAAAGGATTGGATTTCATCCCTCATCTTACACTTGTTACACCTAATAGAACTTGTACTACATCACCAAAATCTCCTTAGCTACTATTTTTGCTAGTGCATTACATACTATGGCAGCAACTCCTTCCTCTAGTTAGTGTTTATTACCACATAACCATCAATTATAATCGAGGGATCTTTCCTTTTTCTTATCTAGTTAGTTATTGATAATGAAGATAAGGTCCTTCTTTTTCATAGTCTTAGTCATTAGATTACTAAGAATACTCCAGGTTTTATTCAAGAGGGATTATTCCATCTAAGAGGATCTCAATCATGCAACTTCAAGGGTTATTCTAAGTTGGTGTAGTTTAGTGGTATTTCTAAATTTCATTCAATTCTCAAGAATTCTCCAAAAGTGATCAAAGATTTTAAGGAGATCTTGGGAGAGTTTGAGAGTTCATCTTAGCATGCCATTTGTTGAACCACAAATGATTACTTAAATTTAAGAATGATCATCTTCATGTAAGTAATAATTTCTTATTTTATCTTAGTATTGCTCTTTTTCCTCATCTTTCTTATATGTGCAAAGAAAAAAAAAAAGAGTAGAAGGAGAACACTTTCTAATGTGATATACAAGTTGAATTACTAAATGCTAAACTTTTGAAGACTACAAAGGCTAGGGAGGCTACTAAGATTACTACAAACTACAACCATTATCTTGGTAGTAGATTGGTTGCATGTCATGATCTACTTTGAAAGGGTGATGTCAATAATGAAGAATGGAAAACTCACACAATGATGGCCAAAGATCTAGTTTAGTCATTTGAACTAAAATTTTAAACTTATTTTTAACCTATGTTTATCTTTTCTTCCTGATTCCTTATTCTTGCTTATCTCATTCTTTTGTATTATTATTTCCATACTTCTTCAAATTGATGTACTTGGTTTTTCATACATAATAAAACTTGTAGTTCTTGGATCACGATTTTCTCTTATACTAAATATGATAAACCATTTCCAAATATCAAGGATAAATAGTGTTCTTCACTTATAAATCAAGTAATTCTCTTAAAAGATAGCATCAATACTTTCAATTAATGAAACAAGAAAAGAAATGGCTTTATTAATGATGAATATAATGAGGATCCAAAACTTAGAAGGGGGGTTGAATAAGCTCCCCAATTAAAGTAACCAAGGCAACCAAAAATCATGCATAATTTTTACATGCTTCCCCAACCTGGGTACCTTCACACTAAGAGGGTAGAATCCTTACATACCTTTGGACTTTATTCCTTAGAAAAATGTGGTTTTGAGGATACCATGACCTTTACAAGATTTGAGCTCCATTTTGAGTTTTTTCTAACTAGATAAACCCTAAACCCTGCAAGGTCCCAATAATTTCAAAATGTGATTTAAAGGATCCCACAACCTTTACAAAATGTGAGCTCTACACCAGAGTGTTTCATCACTATGGAACCACTCAATCCTACAATATCTCGATAAGCTCATAAGATGCCTTCTTTCAAGAAGCACATCAACCCCACAAAAGCGTACAAGACATAATACAAGAATTAAGAAAAGAGTAATTTAATTTACAAATTTCTTGCAATGAAGGCTCTAAAAACATTCAACACAAAACAAATGATTGGAATAATGAAGAACAAAGTCCATTCACTTAACACTTACCATTCTTGATATTCAATGAACAATTCTTGTTTGTTTTCCAAGATTTCCACTTTGTCATATACCCTTTGAGTTTCCAAAAACTCCTTAGAATTCATGCAATGACTAAGAAATGACTATGCAAAGTTGAGATATCTAACTGAGATTAGCTTTCATTCAAGAGAGACATCTAGCTAAAAGTGGATATGTCTATTCTAAGATGTCTATCTTGCAAGTTAGATGTCAACTATTAACGTGAGATGTCTACTCTGATTGCATACTTAAGATCTCAAATATTCCTTTGTTATTTTGGTAGCTTAACTACCATATCCACATCATAAAAGAAAATACATAAAGCATAAAGCTATCATCACAATGTCGCAAAACTATCATATATATCCACAAACTAATATCATAAAAATTATTATTATTGCCAAAATTCTTCCCCTTTTTGGACATCACCCAAAAGATGGAAGTGTAAAATATCCTTTAGTCACTAAGCTCTGTAGCATCACCATCATCTAAGTCAGATGCTATACTAGTAGGTCTCCTCTTCATCATCATCACTACAAGTGTTGGTGCTAGAGACATGTTGCTCATCATCATCATCTAACAATGGAACTGTGATAGGAGCTCTTCGAGGACAAAGCTTCACTCAAAATTGTCATGATGTGGGTGGATGAGATGAAGCCTTCTAAGAGGATGAGGAAGCACCCTTCCTTTTGTAGGTAGTGGGATTAGCTAATTCCCATTAAGATGTTGTTCCAAATATGTTTTCCATTACTTTTTGCCCAAAGGATTAAGGAGCATCCTCATGAGCATAAGTATTAAGTTCAAGTGGATTAGGATTAGGAATGGACTTCCCTTGAACATATTCTAGTAGTGCTATAAGCTCCTTAAAATTAGATGCATTTCCCAAGTCATAAGCTTGGGATGGTTTAACTATTGCAGAGTGTCTAGCTAATTTAAGATAATCCTTCTCAGTATCTAATATTTGAGGAGTGGTGATCTCCTAAAATTGCTACCCATTATGAGGTAATGGTAGACCAACTACATCCATTCTTTTATGAAAGTAAGAGAGATTCTATCCAGTCATCTCAAAAGTCTTTGCAAAAGGATTCAATGCCTTCTTAAGGGCTGGAGATACCTAGGAATTCACAAACTTGAACCTCCTAAGCTGAGGGAAGCCCTTGGATGGTAATGAGGCTTGCTTTCTTCTTGCTTTTTGAGGTCTAGATATTGGTTCTTCATGTTCTATATCAGTACTACTTTTCTCTCAGTATTTACCAAGACTCCTTTTACCTTTTAGTAGAGACATATCAAGAATAGGAACTCCTTTCTAATAAATTCATAAATTGATGAGAAGAGGATGCCCATAAACTCTATCTCTAGTGAAAAGTCCCAACATGTCTCTATAAAGGTTATGTCTAAAGTTTAATGGCTAATCAGTAAGAAAATAATAGATGATAAAAGCTTGAGCTGGTAGCAAGTAACTATAACTTCCCCCTTTAAAAATGATATTGTACAAAACAATAAGAAATATAATGGAAGCATCTGGGGCCATTTGACTTCTAAGCACTTTGCCACTTCTCAATGATTTTGACTAACCAAAAAGAGCATCACAAAACTCATCATGGACAACAGGGATTACACCATTCTAGAAAATATCTCACATAGAATGAATGATGACCCTATGAACCTCAGAGCTAGAAATTCCAAGACTGGCATTAACTACTTGAATGAGCTTAATTAAAATACCCCCAATAGTAGAAGTAAAAGCCCCAACAATAGCATTAGGGATAGAAATATTATTGTATAACTCCTTGATGAGAGTCTCAAGAATATAAAAATTCATCATAATGAAAGAAACCTAATTAATTTCTTGAAAGGATACCATAAATTCCTTTTAATGATGCTTCTGGAAGCTAAGAGACCTTTCAAAGATAGTGGATACAAAGAGTGTTATTTCAAATCGATGTTAAGCACGTGTGAAGTAGAATTGAGGTACATAAGAATTTAATTTGATTGAGAAACCTTCCTTTGCCTTCTTACTCTTATGTGGTAGAGCTCTTGATGTCCTAATATTCTTGTGGGCTCTAGAGCTAAAAGAAAATGGACTAATTTGCACTTTGGAGGAAGCTCTTAATGATTGCACTTGGACATCTAAACTTAGCTGGGATGAAGCAGGAAAAGAAAGAAAAATTTTCTTTAAGTAGTTGTTTCTATCAAGGGTTTTCCCCATGAAATTAGATGTCTAATTAAACATGTAGATGTTTATTCTAAGTACATAGAAACTCAAAAGGAAATCTATTAAAAAGGTGAGATATCTAAGGTTAGAGTTTATCCTAATAGTGAGACAACTACATAGAAATTTGGTTGCTCTTGTAGCAAAAGGATGGGAACTTAGAGGTATTGTTACCATGGATGAAAGATCTTATAAAACACATGTTTTTTATGTAGGATGAAGAAAAAAAACTTACCTCTACTCACCTTGCCTATTGATTGAAGATCATGAAGTTTATGGAGATTGGAAATAATGAGTTCTTTTCAAAGTTTCTTCTTTCTTTGTACAATCCTCTTGTATTTAAAAGGTTTAATTTCCTTTTATGAAATTGTTTGAGTATGTTCTTTCCTTTTCTCCTCTTTTTCTTATCCTTCAAACCTTTTTGACCTACAAGGTATTCTTTCTTGGCCCTTTTGGATTAGACTAAGGTGTCATATTGTATAACCAAGTATTCATGTGATAATGTTTCAAATGACAATTAGCTTATTTATGCCCAAACCTACCATAGTAGTAACATTTAATGTTTCATGCATGAGAAAAATGATCAAACCTTGGAACATAATTTGAATGAAACATTTGAGGATAATTCTTGTTTAAGTGAAGCTCTTAAGGAAGCTTTTGTTTGTTGATGACTTCCAAGTTCACTTTTATAATGTGGATCTCTTCCTTGTCCTAAAACTATATGAAGGGATTATTTCCCTTTAACAAGTCTTTCATTTACAAGCTTCATATCTATAAGCTTTTTTATGATCTACTCATAATATGAGGTTATCTTTTGATTCTCAACCCTTAGGTTTGATTTTTCTAGTGAAATATTTAAGTAGTTTTGATTTAGTTCAAATAACTCTCAATATTTATCATTTAAGATCTTTTTCAATTTAATACACAATTTTAAAAAGATAAAATCTCATTGCATAATAGATCATACATTTATTCCATGGTTCCTTTAGGTTCTTTGGTTTCCATTAATGGATTACAATTAGCAAGAGCCATGCATATAAGATGTGAATCTTCCTTACAATCATCAATTTCTTTCTCACTTTGTTCACATTCATCCCAACTGGTCACCTTCAAATTGGTCCTTCTGTTGAAACCTACTAGCACTAGGAGATTCGAAGGTCACATGGCCTCTTCCTCCAAACACCCAACGTTCTATGGATGATGCATCAATATTTTAACTTTTAAAATTCTTATCTTTTTCTTTACCTTTAATACTTAATTTATTGAATATTTTTCCTTTTCTTGCAAGAAATCTTTGAACCCTGCTAGATAAGAGGACCAACTCATCTTCATTATTTGCTTCTTGTTCAGGAGGCTCCTTCTCCTTTGATGAAGATTTCAAGGCAATGGGCTTTTCCTTTATTGTAACTTCTCTAATGAGGTTCATCTTATAGGTAGTAAGTGCACTTGGAAGCTCTTCAAAAGTTAGGATGGAAAAATCCTTAATTTCCTCCATGGTTTTTACCTTAGGTCTAAATTCACATTACAAGTTTCTTATAATCTTTATGATAACACTGCTTTTAGATAGAACCTTACCAATACCTCTAATTGCTACAACAAGATCATTTGTCCTAGAGAAGTAGTCCTTAATCCTTTTTCCTTCTCTCATTTTTAATTTATTGTATTTACTTTGCAACACTAAAAGTTTTGATTATTTTACAACTACTGTACCTTCATAGATTACTTCTAATGTTTTTCAAATTTCTTTGGAAGTCTTAGATCTAGCTACTATATTAAATTCAAATTTACTAAAACAAAAATAAAGAAAATTCTTTACTTTATAATCAAACATGAACTTGTCTCTTTCATCTTGCATCCATTTTCTTCTTGGCTTGGTAGTTGATGTGTTGCTGTCAATGGATGATGCATAACCTTCAAGAATAGACTTCTAGACTTCAAATTTCCTAGATTTGAAGAATCTTTGCATTCTTGCTTTCCAAAACATAAAGTCAATCCCATAAAACATAGATGGCTTGGTGTAGGATGTCCTTTCCATTATTCACTATTGAGATGTGAAGCACAAACTTGAGAGAACCAAGCTCTAATACCACTTGAGGATCAAGAACTTAAAAGGAAAATAGAATATGTTTCCTAATTAAAACAACCAAGGAAACTACACAAAATTTTTACATGTTTTCCCAACTTGGGTACCTCTACACTTAGAGGGTAGAATCCTTGCCCACCTTTGGAATTTGTTCCTTAGAAAAATGTGTTTTTAAGGATACCAAAATCTTTATAAGATTTAAGCTTTACTCGACATGTTTTGTTGTTGAAAAAACAATCAACCCTACAAGGTCCCTACAAGCTCAAAATGTCATTTAAAAGATGTCATAACCTTTACAAAATGTGAGCTTTTCACTGGAGTGTTTCATCATTATGAAGCCATTCAATCCCAAAAGATCCTAACAAGCTCATGAGATGCCTTCTCACAAAAATCACATCAAACCCATAGGACTTACAAGAAAGAAGAAAAAAATCAAGAAAAGAGTGTAACTCAATTTACAAATTCCTAATATAAATGATTATAACAATGAAGAATAAAGTTAATTCACTTAAGGCTTACAATTCTTGATATTCGATGAATAGTGCTTACTCATTTCCCAAGAATTTCACTCTGTCATATATCCTTTAAGTTTTCAAAAACTCCTTGAAATTCATCAAAAGCTATGAAATGACTAGCTTGGGTATCTAATTCAAAGTTGACACATATAACTAATATTAGCTTCAATTCAAGAGACATGTCTACATGGAGATGTCTACCTAAGACTTCTATCCTACAAGTTAGATGTTTATTGTCAAAGTGAGATGTCTACTCAACTTGCAAACTTAAGATCTGAAACATTCCTTTCTTATTTTGACATTTCAGTAGCCCTTGAAATAGCTTCATTTGTCTTGTAGACTCCATTTAAATTCTAACTCTCATTATTTCTTCTTAGCTCTTATTTGGTCATCTTAATGTAGCTCTTGTTCTATCTTAGCTCTTCTTTTGAAGTCTTAGCTCAACATGTTCCTTCTTAGTCCTACAAGACTACAAACACACTTCCACATTCTACATGTTCCTTAAGATTTTAACATACCAAAAGGTTAACATATAAAAGAACAAATCTTTGATCATGGGGAGCCTAGGGTTATCTTCTTGTGACACTTAGAACCATTAGAGGTAATCTAGCACTACCACCATAGTTACATCATAAGATTGAATAGATGGCTAATCCTTCTTCTCTTTGTTCACTTGACTCTTATTACTAGCCTTATTAGCTTTGCAACTCCATGCTAGCATGATCTCTTAGTCTTTATTCCTAAATTCCATAAGTCAAACTCCTAAAAGGATACTCGTGAATAATTGCAACTCCTCATACTAGGGATCCTTTCATCCAAAGGTTAATTAAATTATTTACATTTTATAATATAACTATGCTCCATAATTAGAAATGAGACATTACAAAGAGAAAGAAGTCAAAAATCTTACCAAATGTCCTTCATGCATGATCTCTCATGCCAGGTGTGATAGCACCAAGATCCTCCAACTCGCTTTCATTATCTAGATCTTCTAATTTCCTTTCATGCTTGACATCTATGTTGATCTTTTGGTATGTCAAAATCTTCAGAAAAATGAAAAACATAGGATGTTTGTGTGGTGTTTTGCTTATAGGACAAGAACTTGGATTGAGATAATAAGGCTTGAGAAAGCTTAAGAACATGGACAAGGAATGAAGGATTCATCATGCAAAGCTAAGTGAACAAAGACGTCTTCTGAGAAACAATAGATGTCTTGGAAGAATTGAAGGGTGCACACAAAAAGACATCTCCAAGAAATAGCAGACATCTTTCTTTAGGTAAAGACATCTTCACCAAACAAAGACATATTTACAAAGTGCAGTCCAGTTTCAAAAATATGTCTTTCTCCAGACAAAGACATCTTTACAAAGTGCAATCTTGTTTCAAAAATATGTCTTTCTCCAGAAAAAGACATCTTCCTAGAATGGAGACTTCAAAAAGGCATCTTTTACTAGACAAAGGCACATTCTGAGAATGAGGCCAAATATAGAAAGACATCTTAGGCATGAAGAAGACATATTCCATGACCATTAGTTACCATTAGCTAGTTGTTGCATGAATCCAAGATGGATTTGGAAACATGGTAACTCATTGAAAAATGTGGAAGCTTATGTGCAATCATTGTATAATTATTTGTCAATCATTGTAGTCACTATTTCTCCTTATTATATTATCATTTATCCATTATAAAGTGTGTTGTACCTCAAAGTGCCAAGATTAGCAAAGTAAGTTGCATTAATTTTTCTTGTAAGTCTTGTTCTCCCTTGGATCCTGTAGGGTTGATGTGCTTCTTGAGGGAAGGAATCTTGCTTGAGCTTGTTGAGATCCTATGGGATTGAGTGGTTGGTGTTGCAGCATAAAATTCCAAAGTAGAGCTTAAGATTTTAAAGGTTATGGAAGCTTGGAAACCACATTCTAAGCTTGACAAGACCCTACGGAGTTGAGTGGTTGATGCAACATCACAACACTTTGGAGTGAGGCTTAGAGATTATATAAGGTGTGGTGCCCTTCAAACCATAGTTTGTAAGAAAAAAATTCTAAAGGTGTGCTTGCAAACTACCCTTTGATTGTGGACTACCTAATTTGGGAAACCACATTAAATTGGTGTGCTTTTGTGTCAAAGAATTGAAGATTAAGGAACTTATTCATCCCTCCTCCCTTCTAAGTTCAACAATCCACAAGTGGTATCAAAGACTAGTACTCTTTCTTTCTATCTCAATCTTCAAAAGTAAACATGGAAGAACCACTCAACATTAGACACATCTTGATAAAGAGACTAATGTACATCATCAACTGATGTGCTCAATTCCTTTGTAACATCTATTATTAAGGTAAGTTGACAATTCTTATGATTATCAAAATTTCCTTCTTTACATTCAAAAAGCAAGAAGACTATGCTTATAAAGTTGACAATTCTTATGATTATCAAAATGACACTTCCTTTGAAGATAGGTATGAGATATTTTTTCATAACATTCTTTCTTTCCAAAACTTGTGTATTGCAATAAAATGTGCTTTACATGCCAAGGAAATAAAAATCAAAGTTCTTAATGATGAATGCTCTTATCTTGAAAAGGAAAACTTAGACCTTAGGACTAACATTCAAAGACTAACAAAAATGTTTGAGTAGGTGAACAAGAGCTCTACAGAGAAATCCAAAAATCAAAAACAATATTTATCCAAGTTTGGAAAATCTTCTAAACCAAAAACCTAAAATGCTTCTTTTGTCATAAATATGGTCATATTCAAGCTTTTTATTATCTTAGAATGCATCACCACTCTTGGTCTTTGTAAAACCAACCTAGAAAGCAAACCATGCAGGTTTGGAAAGAAAAAGAAGGAAAGACTAAAAAGAATTTGATAGCTCAAATTACTTTCTCCAATGACAATGCTAGCACATGGTATATTGACAATGGGTGTTCAAGGCACATGACAAGTGAAAAATCTTACTTCACCCACTTTACAAAACAAAATTGTGATACAGTCACTTTTGGAGATGACATGGAAGCACCTATAAAAGGTATTAGTACTATAGGAGGTAAAGGTCAAGGATTACAAATTTTAAACAAAGTATTTCCATTGATGGATTAAAACATAATCTTGTTGGTGTAAGTCAACTTTGTGATTTAAATTTTAATGTTACCTTTTCAAAAGGAAGTTGTAAAACACAAGATTTATCTACTCAAAATGTTGTGATTGAAGGATCTAGAAAAGGAAATGTGTATATCACTATCTTTGGAAATTCTTCTAACCTTGAATCTATGGGTTTAGTAATTTGTGCAAATGATACATGTCTTTGGCATAGGAATTTTGGCCACATAAATAAGGAAATTCTTCAAACTTGGTATTCAAATAAATGGTCCATGGTCTCCCTAAGCTTAAATATTTCAACCTAAATACATGTGAAGCCTATCAAAAATGGAAGCAAATAAGGGTAAGATTTGGTATGAAAAATTGCATTTTGATTTCTTGTCCCTTAGATCTGCTTCATATGGATGTGGTTGGTTCAATTCAGACTCTTAGCTTAGTAAAGAAACGATATTTTTTGACCATTATTGATGATTATTCTCGCTTTACTTGCATTGCCTTTTTATATCACAAAGATGAGATGTTTGATCATTTTCTGAGAATTAGCAATCAAATCCAAAAAGAAAAAGGATATGGTATTAAAGTTATCAAAAGTGACAATGGAGGTAAGTTCAAAAATGAAAAGTTTGAACAATTCTCTCAAATGAATGATATTCTACATCAATTCTCTGCTGCAAGAACTCCTCAACAAAATGATGTAGTTGGACAGAAGAATAGAATCTTAAATGAGATGGGGAGAATGATATTCATTGATTGAAGTCTTCTTCATCACTTCTATAATAAGTTCTAGTAAGAATATTCACTTCTAAAACTTCTTATGAATTATGGACTAGTAGAAAATCGTCATTCGCTTATTTTCATGTTTTTGGTTCAAAATGTTATATTTTAAATGATAAAGATAACTTGAGAAAATTTGATGCAAAAACCAATGAAGGAATTTTCTTAGGATATTCTCTAGTTAGTAGGGCATACAGAGTGCTTAACAAAAGAATGAATACAGTGGAGGAAATCATAAATATCAAAATAGATGATCATGACATTGTTTTCCCTTGACCTAATGATGAAACTATTCCCATTCAAAAACTATCTAGCCCAACTCAAGTACAAGATGATAACAATTCAGAATCTAGTAGTGATCATGAAGAAGATGATAATAATGATGATCAAGAGAAATCCCCCACTCAATCAAAATTGCCTAGACTCAGCAAAACTCACTCTTCTTAATGATGTTATTGGTGAAGCTCAAGATAGTGTTTGTACTAGAAGCCAAATCAAAGAGATGTTTCCCTTTTCCATATATCTCTTCCAACTTGAACCCAAAACCTTTAAGGAAGCCAAAAGAGAGGAAGGATGGATTTTTACTATGCAAGATGAACTTATTCACTTTGCTAGAAATGATGTATGGGAATTAACACCAAGGTCCACTAATAAACCTATAATTGGAGCTAAATGGGTATTTAGGAACAAGACTGATGATAATGAAAACATCATTAAAAATAAGGCTAGATTGGTTGCCAAAGGATACAACCAAAAAGAAGGAATATATTTTGATGAAACATTTACTCTTGTTGCTAGGCTAGAATCTATTAGACTTCTTCTTGACTATGCTAGCATTAACAACATCAAGCTCTATCAAATAAATGTCAAAAGTTCCTTCTTGAATGGAACCATACAAGAAGAAGTTTACATTGAACAACGTAAAGTGTTTGTTGATTTTATTAAGACTGATTATGTCTACAATCTCAAGATAGCTCTCTATGATCTTAAAAAAGCTCCAAGAGCTTAGTATGAAAGGCTTTTTCAATACCTCACATCAAATGGATTTGAAAGAAATAAAGTTGATGTTACATTATTTCTTAAAAGAAAAAGGTAAAAATCTTCTAATTGTTTGAATCTATGTTGATGACATTATTTTTGATGCCACTAAAAAAATTCTTTGCAAGAATATTTCTAATCTCATGTAGTCTAAATTTGAAATGAGCATGATGGCAGAACTCAAGAACTTTCTTGGGTTTTAAATCAATCAAACAACTGATGGAATCTTCATATGTTAAACCAAATATGTAAAAGATCTTCTGCTCAAATATAGTTTAGCTAATGTAAAAGTTAAAGGTATTTCTATGGTTGTAAATTCTAAACTTATTAAATATGATCAAGGTAATCCAGTTGATCCCAAGCTTTATAGAGGTATGATTGGTAGTCTTCTTTATTTAACTGGTAGTAGACCAAATATAGATTTAAGTGTAGGATTGTGTGCCAGATATTAATCTACTCTAAAGGACTCTTATTACCATGCTATTAAACATATTTTTCACTGCTTAAAAGGTACTACTAATTGAGGCCTTTGGTAACCAAAGAAATCCTCCCTTGATCTTGTTGATTATTGTGATGCAGATTGGGTAGGTTGTTCTGATGATTGTTGTAGCATGAGTGGAAACTATTTCTTCTTGGGAAGAAGTCTTGTTTCTTGAACATCCAAGAAGTAAACCTCTATAGTTCTCCCAATAGCAAAAGTTGAATATATTTCTATCAGTAGTTGTTGTGCTTAATTACTTTGGATGAAAGAAACTCTCAAAGATTTAGGAGTAAAAGTAAAGTCTCTTATTTACTATGACACCAAGAGCACCATCAACATGAAAAATAATACCATCTAACATTCTCACACCAAACATATTGAGATTTTTCATCACTTCATACAGGAACATACACAAGGTGGTCATGTAAGGCTAGAGTTCATTGGAACCAAGAGTCAACTAGTTGAAGCCTTTACCAAACCTCTAGATGAACATCAGTTAGCATCTCTATGCAAAGATATGGGGATAGGACCTTGTCCTGTCATTTAATTCTTTTCATTATTTCTTAAACAACACAAAAAGACAAACACAACAAACCATTTTTTTATATGCATCTCTTTAAGGGGAGCTTGCCTCATCTTGTGGGTTATTTCTAAAAAGGGGGAGAAGTAGCTTATGTATTATTGTATTACTAATGCATTTTCTTAAGTTTTTGACATTACCAAAAAGGGGAACATTATTGATCTTTTAGTATGTCAAAACCTTAAGGAAATTTGAGAACATAGGATGTTTGTGTGGTGTTTTTCTATAGGAGAAGAACTTGGATAGACACAAGAAGGTTTGAGAAAGCTTAAGAATATGGACAAGGAACAAAGATTTCATCATGCAAAGGAAGATGAAAAAAGATGTCTTCTAAGAAGTAGCAAAATTTTTTCTTCAGGAAAAGACATCTTCATAGAGTGCAAACTAGTTTTAAAAAGATGTATTTCTCTAGACAAAGACATCTTCCCAGAATCAAGACTTCAAAAAGACGTCTTTCCAAAATGAAGATCAAATATAGACATCTTAGACATGAAGAATACATCTTTCATGATCATTAGCTATTGTTAGTTAGTCATTGCACGAGTTCCAAGATGAATTTAAAAACATGGTAACTATAAGAAGACGTCACTTTCATTGGGAAATGTGGAAGCTTATGTGCAAGCATTTTATAATCATTTGTTAATCATTATAGTTACTGTTGCTTCTCATTGTATTATCATTTATCCATTGTAAAGTTTATTGTACCTTAAAGTGCAAGAACAACAAACTAAGTTGCATTCATCCCTTGTAATTGTTATTCTCTGATGGACCCTGCAGGGTTGATGTGCTTCTTATAGGAAGGCATGTTTCTTAAGCTTATAAGTTGTAATTTTCTTTTTCATGGAGATGAGAAATCCAAATATACTAATTTTTCAATTTTATTGATTTCTCATTTTCATCTAGAAAAATTTGCTAATTATAACAACCCATTCCTAGATGTCATGGCAAACATCAAATATATGTTATATTAGACATTATGCATAAGACAATAACATAGCAAACATCAAATATATGTAACATTCAACATTAAATGTAAAGAAAATAATAAGGAAAATACAAAAGAAAAAGGAGAAGAATGCTTTATTGATGAAGAATAGTAAATCTAGATCATGCTCTCATAGTATTCCTTGGAATTTTCTTTCTTCGACATTTATCCCTTAGAGGCAATCCAACATTGCCACCATGGTTAGGCCAACAATTGGCTAGAAGGGATGGCCAACCCTCTTCCTATCCTGCTTCACCTAACACCAATTACTCACCTTTACTAGCTTCACAACTCCATGTTGATATGACCTCTAATGCCTAGGTATAAATACCTTAGGTCAAATCCACAAAAGGTCGCCTAAAGAGACATGTTTGTCATTACAACATGCCCTTTTGAGTCTAATTTACAACTCCCATTTCAGGTCTTGTTACGATAATGATAACACTTGTTATAAAGAGGAACTATCTTCATTATGTAGTAACACCATTTGGGAATGGGGACATTACAATCTATCCTTCTTAGGGTTTTTTCATCTTGGAACGAGTCCAAATTCACTATTCTTTTCTAGCTTCAATGCTCTTTTTATGATCCTATGCTTCAATAATTTGATTTCTTCTTTGAACTTGAAGTTGTTTCTTACTTATTCTATAAATTAAACAATGAAGAAAATTATAAAAATCATAAATAAAAGTAAGGTTAAGATACTTCCTAATCTTGATCAACCTTAGAAATTAATGAAAATAGTTTTAATACTATCAAAAGTGGTATATGATTGGATGGTCTTATTCACGATGGTAAGGCTTGATCTTGATTCTTCTCAATTTCTTCTTTAGCAAGTAACTATAGGAATTGATAACTTGGAAGAATCAACCATCATAGCAAATATAATCTAGACTCTCAATGAAGAATGTTGTTGACCAATCTTCATTAATCATGATAAAGTAATTACTGAATTATGGTTCTTGATAAGTACTATCCATTAACATCCTTTATTCCTAAATTCTTGGGATTTTATTTATCTATTGAAGATTTGAAGTAGAATATGTGATGGCTAATGGAATTGTATGTTGAATTAATGAAAAAAAAAATTTCAAACCAAGTTCATGTTCCAAGTATTCTTTTATACACTCATATTTTAAAAATTGATAAACACTACTTTCAACTTTTGCATTGAAGTTTCCAAAAAGGACAATTTGCACTGGATGGGTATGTCTTGGAAATAGCTTATCCTTCAAACTTTTCTCTATTTTCTTAATTAAGTATGCTCCTTGGAACATTCTAACATCTAAATATGTTGATTTTACAATTAAATGTTTGTTAACCATACATACATATCTTTCTGGAATAACTACATTTTTTGTATCAATACCAAATCTTTGTGGCTTCTTTGGAATCTTGATCATTCATTCTTTCTCATGATTTTAAGTTCTAGGATTTCAAAAATCATATATTCTAATCTCCATTCAAATATTTGTACCAAGTGAAAGAAGAACTTCCACAAAAACCTTTTTGATTGTAAGGACCTTTGTATCCTCTCTTTCACAAGTCTAGTTGGAATTGGTATACGAATTCCCATGGTAAAAATTTTTGTAGGCATAAGACATCAGCATCAAAATCTTGTAACTCTACTAAAATGTGTGGATATCAGTATTCATGCCAATCCAAGGCCCATGGTAGATAAAGTGGATGTTGTTCCTTACTAGCTAGGGATCTTGCCAGCACATAATATGTTGGAATTCTCTTGTGGACCATTATTCTTTATAGCTATCATACATCTTATTAGAACAAGAATTATGACTCTTCATGTTCTAAAGTATGCTTTTATTGCAAGAAAAATTAATATACATCTTCCCATTATAGTTCACCAACTAATTCATCAATTGATTCATTGACTAATTCTCCAACCAATCTTGTTAGTAACAACTAGCTACATTACTTAGACTTTTTAGATACCTTTTTTTCTACCCCCCTTAGAACATTGACTCTAGTAGTGTAACTAATAACACACCAATGGATTAGTGATCTATGACTATTTGTAGAGTTTAAGACTTAACCTTGAGGCATGAAAGGTTAAATTTGTTAGTCCCAACAATTAAATTGTTAGGCATGACTATCTAGTATATGTTATGGCCTTTTAAGGCACAATTTATGATATCATTGAATTATAGGATACCTGTGTGATAAATCTAACCTTACCATTGAGTTCAAAAGGGTGAAAAATGTTGTAAATGACTTTTCATATGTTAGAAATTGATATTGTATCTCCAAGTTATGCTAGAAATAGAGATTCTAAAGGTCTTGAGGCACCAAGTTGGGCAATGACTAAAACTAATTTTTGGAGCTTCATAGGGCATATCTAACTTCACCATTCTTCTTGAGAGACTAAGATTTGTAGGAAACAAGTATTTTTTCTTTGAGAAAGGCTTCAAAATCAAAATTTATAACTTCTGAAGTCCAAAACTTTAGGGCATGAAAAATGAGACTTTCTGAGAGATCACCCATCTTAGTACTACACCAGAATGAGCACACTTAATTATAGAGTTCTTAACATAATTTTTGTCAAAACATTGATTTTAATTAGATTTTAAATGTTTCCTCCTTCTAATATTTTAAATTTTTTCACCTAAACGTCAATTTTAAATTTTTCATTATTTGACGATTTTTAAATTTTCCATCAATTACTAGGAAATTTTTTTTCAACTAACTATAATTTTCTGGTTGTCAAAATTGTACAAGGAGGTAGCTTTTCTTAACACCAATAGTGTTCATGAAGTGTTGGGAGAGGTAGCTTTTACTAGCACTAGTGGTGTCCACGAGGTGTTGGAGGAGGCAACTTTTCCTGACACTGATGGTGTCTACACATCGAGGAAGGTAGGTTTTTTAACACCAATGGTGTCCATGGCATGTTAAGGAAGGTAGCATTTTTTGACATCGGCAACGTTTGTGCATGCTAGGGGAGCTAGCTTTTTCTGATACTAATAGTGTCCATGGTGCACTGGGGAGGTAAATTTTTCTAGCATCAACGATGTCAACAGCCACTATGGATGATCAAAAATTAGGATCAATTTTTCAACGATGGTAGCAGTAATAACAATGACAAAGACATTGCAAATGATAGCAAAATGATCCACATGGGACATGACAAAAAATGCAAAGAAGGAAAAAATACATGGCATATTTTGTGGGCAAGGATTTCAAGGCTACAAGCAAAGAATGATAGGATGAAGCAGTACCAAGGCAATGAGGTAAGTAATGACAACGATGACAGATAATGAACAAGACCATGTGACAATAGGGACTAAACCAAAGTAAGCAAAGATGCGTGAGGGTGATGAGATGTGATTCGCACGAGCTGCGATATCGTGTCGTCCCCTGCGATATCGCATACGCGATATCACGGTCCACTACCATATCTATAAATAAGAGGTAGCTCTCCCTTGTTTCCTCATCCTAGGCTAGAAGTAGGGAAACTTTGGCAGATTGATCACTCCAAAGATAGAATATTTTCCATGTGCCCATAGTAGGAGTCCCCAAGTGAACGGATCTTTATTCGAGCAACATTGTACCTAAACATAAGTTGTGTACGGCAATAAAGACAAGCTTTGTGGATAAACCTTGCAATGCATGAAATAGGATTTATTACTTGTTATTTCTTACCTGTTATTTTCTATCTATTATTGATTACCCTGCAGTAGTGCGGCATGAGTACAACTTGATTACGAGCATTTACGGATGTGTACGGCTAATCAAGGAATCGGCTACTCATCACGATTAGATTCTCTCACCCTCAACTCCTAGAATGCGGAATGAGTACGACTTGATTACAAGCATCTAAGGATGTGTACGGCTCGTCAAGGAATAGATGCTCATTACGCTTAGGCTAGTTAAGTGTCTCAGTATGACAACTTTGAGCACATGCGTTACGCATGGTGATCCCAGTAACAATTAGCATTTCGTAGTTACGGTTGCATAGTTCAGGGTGTGTATGGTAAGTGGGAATGGATGCTAACACTAGTTAATTTAGACTTAGTTCATTAGTTAGAGTTAGTTAGTTTCTCAAGCCTTCACCTCATAGCATAGGAGAAAAAGATAAAAACTATAAAAATCATATACCTTGGACTTATTTAACCATACACCGTGACAACTACAAGTAAGTCTGGGAAGACAACGAATGATTAACCCCAAGTGTTCCATGAAGCGCATAGGCATTTAGTTTGCGGAGTTTGACCGGATCATGCATGCTACGCTTGTTTCGTATGGTTGAGTGTAGGGGTACCTCGCCACTCATCATTGGCGCCATTGCCAGGGACTAAGTTTTTGTGCACCATATAGAACATAAGGATATTCTTCACATCATTGTGAGCCTTAACAAACCTTCGGGTTAATTAATTAAACAAGAATTTATATAACAGTGAAATAGCACACTAATAAAAATTCCTTCTTCTCATAAGAGCACATCACCTAAGGACAATACGAGAAACAGTCGGCACCATAAAACACATAACCAACATCAGCCAAGTCCTAAATAGTACAAGATAGTTTATACTCATCCTAATGAGTATATTCCAAACTTTACTTTTATCCTCCATCAAGATGAACAGCTACGGTGGAGAGATTTGCAAGGTAACATCGTGTTACCCCCAGATCGATTAGTCCCTAACATGCTCTTCCGTGCCTTGGCACAGATTGGCATGCAAGAAGTATTTGCTGAATATGTTGCTGAAGACTTTGAGATGAGGGATTATTATCCCACAAATGCAAAATGTATGAGGGACTTAAGGCAGGAGAGTCAACATACCCTATTGAAGGGCAAAGGCCCACACGTCCTTAGCGAAATAGGAGATGAGGAACCCCTTATTACGGGTTCTCTAACAAATGATGTGCCCCCTCCTAACGATGGTGAGGAGGTTGGGTATTAGAACCTATGATCAACGATACATATCCCTGGTTCTGATGCCCATGAACACCAACTATTCACAGAGGGAACAACCACTCATGCTAAGGATGAGCACTTAGATCATCACCACGATCGAGGCCATAGCATTCGAAGAGAAGATAGGAAACATCGTCATGGTAATGGTTCTCCTTCTTCTTCTCCTTCATCCCATCACTCACCCTCTTCTTCCACATCTGGGCACAGCCATCATGAACACAACGGAGAGGATAAAAGTAAGAAAAATGAGAGACCTCGACAGGAAATTCAAGAGAGAGGACAAGGATAAGGACGTAGGGAGATGAAAGAGATGATCATGATGAGCCTATACTCATAACCCGAAGTATGCTTAACATAATGGAGGCAGTTAGGATTCCCACAAGACATTTAAAAGATAGTCAGATCAAACATTTAGAAATGAATAATATCCCACGATTTGAAGGGGGATACAACATAGATCCACAAAATCATTTACAAGCATTCCACGATGCCTATGCCTTGCAGAATATAGAAAACAAGTGGTAAAAGCTTAAGTTGTTCCCAAGGACACTCATCAAGGAAACAGAGAGCTGGTACTGATCCTTAGCACCAAAAACCATCAGGAGGTAGAGTACATTGTTAGAACTATTCAACGATAAGTATCAAATGTACTCCAGAGTGTCCAATTTGTGTAAGTAGATCCAAGGCTGGAAACAAGGTCATAACGAACCCTTGGATGCTGCCATGGACCAATGCTACACATTATTACATCGTTGCTCGGGCCATGGGTACGCTCAGCGGGATCAACTTTGCCACATCGTGGATGGGCTAAGGCATGAAACTAGAAGAACCCTTGGGACTTATGCCTAAGGGAGACTATCACAACTCAGAGCCCATGAAGTACATAGCTTGTTGGAACAAGTAGAAAAAGAAGAAGGTGAGCTAAGAAAAAGGGAAAGTGTGGAAGAATACAACTGCAATCCCTCCCTTCGAAAGAAGGGAGTGAAATTTTGTGATGAAGAGGATGAGTCACCAATCGAAGAGTTGGTGAATCAGAAAACCTTACCGATTCAAAAGTTAACAAAAGAAGTATCGGCTAAGATAGACCAATTGTGGGATTCTTTAGACTCCAGACTTGAAAGTGTCTTGAAAATCATAGAGGAGTCTAAGGTAAAATAAAGTAGTGATAAAGGTAAGACAAAGCAAATAGATTCAGGCCCTACACATAACAAGGGTAAGGGGAAAATAATTATCTCTGATGAGGCTGTGGACTCTGACACAGACAATGACAGTGGATGTGAGATCTGCCACTATGACCATCCTAAGGGATGTTGTCCAATTATCTCACATCTATAGAAGTCCCACTAACGTATTATAAATCCAAGAATTAATCAATGGAAAACACCTTAAAGATTACCTTATCCACAAGGTAACCCAAGGTAGTTCCACCAACCACTAACGTATTATCCAAGTGGAACTCCACCACAGCCCATCAGATAGCATTAGTAGTGGCAATACCCACAATCATGGGGGATGCCACCGCCAACATAAAAGTACCCTTACCAGCAGCCCAATCCTTATGGTTATTATGTGCAGTAGCTGGTTTCTCTAGGTGACTCTATGAGTCAAAAAACTCCCCAACATCACTACCAAGTTCAAGAGTACTTTAGGAGGACTCCTTCTCCTCCGAGAGACATCTCACATTCATCCCATCCTCCAACTCCATCCGCACCTCTTCCAC
>MNCI01025009.1:0-13458 GCA_015680685.1 Gnetum montanum
TATTCCCTACACCCAACTATATGAATTATTAGCATTTATGCATGAATCGATCAAATTTCATGGACTTTATTTACCTAAGTGACAAATATTTATAGATGGTAAATTATATAGTTATTAGTTGTTGTCTTCCTAATTTACACTTGTGTTAATCTATGCACATGCTTAAGTGTGGTTGAGGCGTAAGATACTTACTTTTAGGCTTTTTATTATTTTCTTCACTTGTTAAATGATTAAGTAAATAAAGATTTAGTATTTAAACTAACTAATCAATTAGCTAACTAGCCTAATGTAGAGTATATGTTCCTACTTTTTGTACACATCCTAAATCTATATTAATTTTGCTAGGTTACTAAGTGTATACTACTAGGCATACTAAGTATTCATTGCTAGGATTACCAAGCATTAATATGTTATCTTGAAGTGGTCATACTTACATTGCTTACCAATGATAACATTAATTGCTTAATAACAAGAAAGTGAATGGAATATGATGAAGCATCAATAAGTCATGTTGATGGACCCCCATTGATGCAACCTCGTCCATGTGCCCCCATTGACGAGGCCTCGTTTATGTGGTGTTTCCCCATCGATGGGGCCACGTTGACGTAGCATTTGCTAGGTTGACACGGCCCTATCAATGTAGCCCTAGTGCAAAAACTATAAATATGAGTTCCCAGCTAGGTTTATGGGCATCGGATTCATAGTAGTAGCCGAACTCTTGCAGGTTTTATATTTGAAAGTTAGAATATTTCTCCAGAGTGCCCATAGTAGGAGTGATTGAGTTTATGGATCTTTATTGGAACATTGTTGTACCTAAGCATGATAGTCTATACAGTAATAAAGACGAGCTTCTTGATAAACCTTGTAGCACTCTGGATAGTTTAGATATTTATTTATGCATTTAATGCTTCTAGTTAATTATTTAATGTTCTCCAATGATTAGGCTAATTAGGTAAGATAAGCTAGATAGATTAAATACATAAGTACAATCGCTTCAAGCATAACACATATTCTCTTGGTAATCCCAAAAATGTTATTATTTGGTATGCCCAGTAGCATAGCACTTAGTAACCCAGTAGTGGATATGTGGGTTCANCAGCACTTAGTAACCCAATAGTGGATATGTGGGTTCAAGATGTGTACAAAACGTTTGAACGGATGCTTATGTTAGGATTAGTTAGATACCAATTAGTTAGTGAATTTACATTAGTCATTAAATTTCTCTCTCTCTCTCTCTCTCTCTCTCTCTCTCTCTTCAAGAATCCAAAAACATAAAACATAAACTGATAAAAATGATATGCCTTGATCACTCTTAACCATACCATTATGCTTCAAAAGTGTAATCGGAAAGACAACGAATGACCTTAGGGTAAGGTTTTCTTTCTAGAAGACTAGTGTATCAAAACTATAAAGTCCACAAAATTTTACCAAATCGTGCATGAACACTTTGTGATTTGTATGGTTGGACATAGGGGTACCTTGCCATTCACCATTGGCATCATTGTCGAGGACTTTATTTGTTGAAACATGTGCTATCTAGGATTAGTGAATATTATTAATATCATTGGATGAACTCAAGATCAACATCACTCTCACATGACATATAACTATTAATCACAATGATAATTTTCATTATTGCAAAATTTATTTTTCCCACAGGCATGAAGATGTCAAACCACTAGTCCCACAAGAGTACAAAGTGGTAGATACTCATCCAAATGAGTATGTATCAAACTTCATCTCCATCCTACATCAGGATGAACAGCTATGATGGCATGATATGGAGGACAACATTGTATTGCCTCCTAATCAGTCTATGCCCAAGATGCTATTTAAACCCTTAAAAATTTCAGCATCTTAGATCTTCATGAGGAATATGTTGTGAATGATCATAACACTTGGGACTACCAGCCCACTGAAACACAATGCAAGCAAGATCAACACCAGGTGAAGCACCACCAATTTATGAAGAGGAAAAATTTCACTAATCCCTTGTTCCTCCTAAATTAATATGATAATGAGGATCCTCCCTTTGAAGGTTCTCAACATGAAGTTTCTTAACCCCTTATTATTGGTAATAAGGGTGTGACCCTAAACCTGCAATCCACTATTCATAAACTAGGTTCGAGAAAAAGTGATAGTCAAGGTAGGGACTTAGGTAAACATCACAATGGTAAGGGATCTAGAGATTGTGGTCATAATGAATGAAGAGGTGGTGGTGGTGTTACATCTTCCTCTTCATCCAATTCTAAACATTTCTCTTCATCTTCTAATTCTCATAGAAGCTGTTGTCAAAATAATCATGTTGAAGGTAATCAATAAGATAATAGAGACCATCAAGGTAATCAAGAATGCAGAGATGATAGAAACCATCATTGATAAAATCATGATGATGAACCTCTATTGGTGACTCAAAGCATGCTCAACATTGCAGAGGAGTAAAGATCCTAACTAGCCATATGAAAGATAGTTGGATCAAGTGCCTAAACATGAGTAATATCTCATAATTTAAGGGTAGATACAATTTTTATCCACAAAATCATCTATAAGCTTTTCCCTTTGCTTATGTGATGAGTGGCAAGTTACCCCTACACTCAACCATACAAATATGAGTGTTTCATGCACGATCTAGTCGAACTCTGTAGACAACTAGTTGTGGTATCCAGATAGTTATTCATTGATTGCAATTTACTGTCTTCCCACTTGGACTTGTATTTGCTTGTCATGTATGGTATAGTCCAAAGTAAGGTGTATGTGTGTTCCTAAACTAATGCTACTCCTAGAGACAATGAAAAATAATCTTTAATTAAGCTAGGAGGAAAGGAGGAGAGAGTTAAACTAAGAGGAGATAAGGAGAGAAAATCTAAGCTAGCTTAAGTGTAATGAGCCTTCATTCCTTAATCATCCATACACATCTTAGGCCTCATGCATGACTACCACTGGGATTACCAAGTGCATGGCCCGAGTATACTACTAGGATACCAAGTAGTCACATGTAGATGCTCGTGATTCAGTTGTACTCATTCTACATTTAATAACAATAAAAATTAGGTGAATGTTGTAATGATGAAGTAATCCCAATATTTATTTCCAGTCATGTGCATGTCCAAGTACGTCACACTTGAATAAAGGATGTCATACAATTACAATCATCACACTATGGGGCATGCACTAGGAGAAAGGGTTGAGAGGAAAAGAATGACAAAAAAACTCTACTCTAACACTAAAATAACCTCTAAAACTTACTTAAAAAACTGTATTTATTGGCCCACATAGGAACCATGATATCATGTACCCCATATCGCTTGTGAGGTCACGATATCGTGTACCCAATAATGGGGGTCTGATATCGTGACCTATCAAACCTGGTATCTTATACCTGATATCAGGGGTCTGATAATAGGGTTCCAATAACATGGATCCGATAATAGGACCTCACAAACCATGATTCATCATACCCCCACAACTGAATAACAACTTGTCCTTGAGTCAAAGAAAGTGAGGAACAAGTTCAATTGATTACACAATGGATAAGTATGGGATTATTAATTGACTATAAATGTATTCATGTCATAGTGGAGAATTAAACAAAGTTTGAACACAGACAAAAAAGACAAAGCTTTTGGGGCTCATGGGGTTCCCAGTAGTGGTGGCTCCTCCACGGGTGCCTTTCCTTTATTCTGTGCACTAGGCTTTTGAGATTGATATCATTGAAGAAGCACCTAGCATTTCTTCTCTTCTATCCATGGATTATGAGCCATCCATGCTGATGTTCCAATGTTTGATGGATTTGGCACTTTCCATGGACACAGCAGATGCAGGAACACTTGATTCGCCTTGACATGCCATGTCGCAAATAGCCATCATTCCTCTTCATAGGCTCAGGCCCTGACCTCTCCTCCTTTTTCTTGGATAGATTATGTAGTAATAGGAGTTCCATGATGGATTTTGAATGATTTTGCCTCCTACTTTGCATGTTCTTCATGAGGTCCCCTTGAGCCTCTACCTCCCCCTGGTTGTTCAGTTGCACCTTGCAAAGGTCCTCCTTATTGTGCTCTTTTAGGGGCCATCTAAGATCACACAAAGATAAATTTTTAGTAAGGCTATTGAAAGAAGTTCAATTATTTTATACCTTACTCATTACCTTTAATAAATATTTAATTCTTTACTTAGTGTGATTTTAGAGTTAGAAATTTTTCAAGGAAGTTGCACTAAAAGTTCAATGTCAGACCTGATTTGTTTAGGTGACACATAAAAGGACATGGAATGGTTTTGAGGAACGTTTGATAAAATGATGACAAAGGAAAGAATAGATTTGGCAATGAAGTACTCAGAGGGTATAAAATGATGTGGTGGTGTGCAACAAGTACACATTACAAAAGTCATGCAAGTGGATCCTCCCCAAAGCACGTTCCAACCTATAATGCCCTTACGTAACCACACCTTAAAATGTTCGTAGGTACTAGAAGGGTTAAATGCAATCTACACCAATTTCACAAAACACACACATGTAAATACCACTATGATGAGGTATAAATTCAACACTACAAAAGTCACGAGTCCTGATTACATGAACAACAAAATGAGGTGAATTATAG
Organism: Gnetum montanum; assembly: GCA_015680685.1. Lineage (NCBI taxonomy): Eukaryota > Viridiplantae > Streptophyta > Gnetopsida > Gnetales > Gnetaceae > Gnetum > Gnetum montanum. The sequence goes on from MNCI01025009.1 coordinate 4,599, forward strand.
AAGGGATTATAGAGATTGGGCGGTGATATGACTAACTCAAGGCATAATGAATTCTTAGTGTAGGGCATGATTAATGTGTCATTAAACTATAACTCAAAAATTAGGACCAAGTCCATTCCTCTTATCAGTGACATCACATTATTTCATCCAATGGTGGACATTCATAAGAGGATCATGATAGCAAGGTGTACGATCACTTGGTGTTTCGTTCAAGGAAGGAGTGATTGCTTTGCAACACTTTGATCTTGATCTTTTCTTTTATTTTTGTGTGGTATCTTTGGCACAATCTTCTTGCTCTTTTTTTTCTCTTTTTTTTTATGAATGCTTAAGCTAGAGAAGCTACCTACCTTCAAGCATGGGTGCATGTCTTTCCAGTGCAACCCCCTAGAATAGCATTGAGTTTCCTTAATTAAGTACCTTTTGATTACTCTTACTCCAATTTTTCATTAGATCTACAAGGATCTTAGTATAACCAAGCTACATGATAACTCCTACAAATGTCACCAAAGAGAATCCACAAATCCCCTTGATGTCACACCTTGGTCATTCCTGCTTAGTCCATCCTTCTTCGCTCTGGGTATAATAACACAAGGTTACTTTAAGTTTTACTGATTAGGAATATCATTGTACCCAAGGTAGAACCTCTTATTAATAGAATGGGTGGGTGGATGTGATGGGCTCACTACCCAAATAATTAGTCACCTGAGACTTGATAGCATAGAACAACACCTCAACCAATGAGTCACATGAGTGTTTTATTCAACCTCTTATTAATAGAATGGGTGGGTGGATGTGATGGGCTCACTATCCAAATAATTAGTCAGCTGAGACTTGATAGCATATAACAACACCACAACAAATGAGTCACATGAGTGTTTTATTCACAAATGAGATTACTCATAAAAAGATAAAAATACAGAAAGATAAGGTAATAAATTAAAAGGTGAAAAACTTGAAAATAAAAAGTTGAAAAATTAAAGAAACAGAAAAACATTTATTAATTCTATGTTGTTAGAATGGAGGATACTCCCCATAGATAAATGGTTGAGCATGACTAGAATTAATAAATGAAACCTTGGGATCCTTGCATGTTGGAAATATTGGGACCTAGTCATACTTACCCCCTTGGGGTTCACACACTTGATTAGAGTTGACATAGTGGGGTAAGTTATAAGATGTGGTTAATTTATAAGGGGTTGACCCACTATGGTACTTGTAACCATAAGATGGTATACAAGGATCAACATGTCTCCCCATGTGGCTATATTCATTAGGCCACATAGTTGCTAGAGTATTGAGTGGTGGCCCTGATAAGGTAACATGAGGTGTTGGGTTCGAAGAGGAAGAAGCACCACAGTGTTGGACTTGTGCTGAGTTGGAGGATGTAGTGGGCTCAGAATTATGCTATCCCTTCTTACGATCATTCCAAAAGAAGGGGCGTCTTCGATGTTGAGGAGATTTCCCATTGCTATTGTCAGTAGAAGCACAAGTAATATTCGTGGCTTGCTGCTGTGATGCAAGCCCTTCTAAAACACTTGGTGGCAATGTAGAATGAGGTGAAGGATGAGAATTTTGAAATTGAGAAGAAGTGTAATGTACATGAGGTGGTGGTCCTATTGGAGAGGATATGGGTTAATAGTATTGAGGAGAATAATAATAATGTGGTGAGATTGAGGATGTTGACCCAGTTGGAGAAATAAGATGTTGAACTTGATAAGCAGTTAGGTTCGGATGGTATGAAGGGTGTAACTAGTTTGAGGATGGCCTCCCCCATGATTGGGATTATTTCCACTATGATCAAACATTGTATCTCTATACAAACTCTAGATATAATGCTCTTTCCCAATGCTCCTATAATTGTGATAAGATTGGACATTGGCCCTTGGGATGATCATACAAGAAAATGTTGCATTGATACATATGATTGACAGTTGAGCTCTTATTTTTTTCAACCCTTCTTTTCAATTGTCTAAAGGTATTTTTTCCTACTTCTTGGTTCATCATTACTCTACCTCCTATAATGTTGGCATATTCTCCACACTTTTTATGCATCCATTCCATCATCTTACTGATCTTTGCCTCAATTTCATCCAATTATTATAGTGTTGGAAAATATGGTTCCACCTCCTTGAGGTGAGTTGATTTCTCCTCTTTATTATCATGGGCCCTTGTTAATTTAAGGTTTTAAGCCTATTGAGATTTTTCAATGTTTTCCCATTTAGCCATTTCTCCTTCTTCTTTTGCTACCTTCTTGATAAGCACTTGGAGCTAGTGGGTTTCTAGCTTGTATAGTTGACCTTATGCATACATCCCTAGGGTTTTCCTTGTTTCATTATGGAGCTCATCTATGATGTGATACATTAGCCTTTTCTTGGAGAACCCATGGCCTAGGCAGTTGTTTAATAGTGCATGATATCTTTCTAAGGACATGTCTAAGCGTTCATGTTGTGCTTTCTTCCACTCTTGGATTTGTCTCCTCAAGGTTGAGACTCTTGCATAGGTTTGATATTTTTCATTAAAGAGTTCTACCATTGTTGGCCATCGTTGAATTGATCTTGGTTTTAAATACCTATACCATACTTTTACTTGGCCAGTGAGTGTCATAGGAAAGAGCTTAAGTTTCTGCCTTCCATTATCAATGTTGTTCCATACATAGGCATCATGGAAAGCTTGTAGATGATGTTGCAGATCTAAATCATAGCCTCCTAAAAACTTAGAAAAGTTATTTAAGTCAAGCCTAAGTAGACAGCTTTCCTTATGGTGCCTTAGGGATATTCAAATAGCCTCTTGTATTTCCATTAGACTTGTAGTGGCCAGTAGGGGTTCATCATCACTAGGTATGTTATGCATTTGTGGGTTGGAATGATGTTATCTTTGTTTATGTTCATAGGAAACCCCTACATTAGATTGAGTACTGCAAACTTCATCTTCATCATTATATAATTCGTTGGTTCTCCAATGAATTACCTCACTAGTTGTTGCTTTGTCAAAGTCTTATGAGAGAGACATGATTGTAAATTTGTGTGTGTTTTAATTACAATTATTGTTATTATTATTATTCTAAAAGATATATCATCAAGGCTTTGTTACAACGATCTTCGATGATGTAACTAATCTAAATAACTAACACCGTCCTTGGCAACGGTGCCAATGATGAGTGTCAAGGTACCCCTACACTCAACCATACAAATATGATCATTTCACATATGATCTATTCAAACTCTACAGACAAGCTAGTTGTGGTATCCAAATAGTTACTTATTGATCATAGTTTGCTATCTTCTCACCTAGACTAGTATTTGTTTGTCACATATGGTTTAGTCTAGAGTGAGATGTATAATGTGTTCCTAAACTAATGCTACTCCTGGAGACAATGGAAAATAATCTTTAATTAAGCCAAGAGGAAAGAGAGAGAGAGTTAAACTAAGAGGAGATAGGGAGAGAGAATCTAAGCTAGCCTAAGTATGATGAGCATCTATTCCTTAATCATCTGTATGCATCTTAGGCCTCATGCACAACTACCACTGGGATTACCAAGTGCATGGCCTAAGTACACTACTGGGATACCAAGTAGTCACATGTAGATGCCCATGATTAATTCGTACCGATTCTACATTTAATAACAATAAAAATTAAGTAATTAAACTAAGTGAATGCTACAATGATGAAGTAATCTTTATCTTTATTTTTGATCATGTGCGTGTCCAAGTATGTCACACTTGAATAAAGGATGTCATACAATTACAATCATCACACTACGGGCATGCATTGAGAGAAAGGGTTGAGAGGAAAAGAATGATAAAAATACTCTACTCTAACACTAAACTGACTTCTAAAACTTACTAAAAAAAGTTGACACTTCCCATGTGCCTACATGTGTATTATAGGCCCACACAGGAACCATGATATCGTGTACCTGATATTGCTTCTGAGGTTACAATATCGTGTACCTGATATTAGACCTGGTATCCTGTACCTAGTATTAGGGGTCCGATAATAGGACCTAATAGACCATGACTCATCATTATGCCTTACTACATTGAAAATGACCAGCAAAAAGTCAAGCTTTTCCTCAAGACACTCATTAAGGAAGCTAAGAGTTGGTACAAGTCCTTGGAACTAGAATCCATTTGTTGATGGAATACCATGCGCTAGTTGTTTAATGACAAATACTAGATGTACTCCAAAGTGTCTAACTTGAGAAGGCAAATCCAAGGTTGAAAATAGAGAACACATGAACCCTTAGATGCTACCATGGGTAGATATTATTCACTCTTACATCAATGCCCTAGCCATGGTTATTCTCAAAGGGAATTGCTCCACCACATCATAGACAGGCTCAGAGAAAAAACTAGAAGAATTCTTGGGGTTTATGCCTAAGGAAAACTATCTGAATTAAGAGCTCATCAAATCCAAAGGCTTATAGAGTAGGTAGTAGAAGAAAAAGTTGAGTTGCAAAAAAAGGAAAGTGCAAAAGAGTATAATAGACATCCTTCCATCAAGAAATGAGAGGTCTAATTTTGTAACAAGGAGGAGTCACCACTTGATGAAGTGGTGAATAGGATAACATTACCCTTCCAAAAATCTATTTTTGATATTTTGGAAAAGGTTGATAAATTATGGGACTCTTTGGATGAAAAATTTCAAATTTCTATGAACATTGTTGAAGAATACAAAGATAAAAATAGTGATTGTAACCGTAGGAGATGAAAAGAAGCTAAATGTGCCTACCAGAAAGGAAAGGGCAAAGCTGCTACAATAGAGGAAGTTATGGAGATAGACTCTGAAGATGATACCAGTTGTGAAATTTTTCAATATGAACATCCAAAGGGATGTTGCCTTATGGTGTAACACTTCTAAGAGTCTAGGGTGTACACATTGAATCCTCGACTAGCATGTAGGCAAGCACCTAAATGATTTCCTTATCCTCAAGGCAATCCAAAGCAATTCCACTAGCAACAATAAGCTTATTATCCAAATGGAGCTCCACCACAACAATATGAAAAACACAAATAGTGGCACCAAACACAATCATGAGCAATTCCACCACCAAGGTAACAATATCCTTACAGGCAACCAGATCCATACGGGTACTATGTTCAGCAACCCATCTCTCCAAGAAGTTCTGCAATCCACACCTCATTTCAGCATCACTATTACTCTCTAGAGTATCATCAAACACATCCACTATCTACTAGAGGGAAGAACCCATACCCATACCACCCTCTGCATCTCTCTACACACATCCCTCAACCCTCAACCCAATTACCTCCTACTCTATCCATGCAGGAAGAAACTCCTCCACAACCGTAGCAACAGAATACTATGAGGGCAATACATTCACAATTGACTTTCCAGTTAAGTGGTTCAAATAGTCGATCTAGGAAACAACCCCTTTTTTAACCTAACAATCCTTCCAAACCCTCAAAACCTAATGTGACTATTTTCCCTACATCTCCAACACCCTCATCCTCTACATCAAACACCTTCAAGTGATCTTGAAACCAAACGCTACCTTGGATTTGACTGTGATGTTAACTCTTGTTGTTTCAGATTGGATCAAGGCTAGCAATCTTTCCACAAAAAGATATGAGCCAGGAAGTGCTCTCATTTACCTATAGATCGCTAGAAATGAGCCATGCAAGGTTCTTCTTAATTCTAGTTTTGGTGTCAATTTCATCTCTCCTGACATGTACAAGGCCTAGAACCTACCACCTCTCAATAAAAGCAACATCTATTTAAAATTCATAGATCAATTAATTACTATTCCTCTAGGATTAGTGGAGGACATTATAACCATAGTTAGTGGATGGTCCTATCGTACCAATTTTCTAGTGATTAGGGTTGAAAACAACAAAGGTGAGTCTCCCACACAGTCAGTGCACATATGGGCATCAAGGACCTCTCCTTCGAAATCTCCAAGGAAAATAAATTTGGAAACATAGAGAATAAGTGTATTCCATGCATTGTGTACAACAATAATGGGTTCAATTATGTCCAAAAGATTTGGTCCATCAAAAGTACATACATCAAAGCATGCAATCAGTGTGCACAAGAAACAGATATTCAAAGGTTTCTATACGTAGCAACCACAAAATAGAAGGGCACCCAGTGTTTGATAGCTGACTTAGATAGTAGCACATTATGCATAAAACCAACTAAGAGCCTAACATGTGGTTATGTTGAAAGCATGGATGAACTTGAGCAAGTTCATCACCAACTCTCTAATGATGAAGATGATGATACCTATTAGGAAGAGTTGGAAATCCCCAATAACTTCAAGCAGGAGCCCCTAGAGCTGAAAAATCTATCAACAAGCATGGAATATGCATTTTTAAACAATGGTAAACTACTCATGATCAATGCCAAACTTGCTCTTGAACAAAAAGAAAAGCTGTTACAAGTGGTTAACAAATGTCCAACAATCTTTGCTTGGTCATATCCTAGGCTAATAGGAATCAATCCAAGGATATGCTAACATCCCATTTACACCAAATGGACCATGAAGCCAAGAAGACAGCTATAGAGATAGCTAAACTACAAATTGAAGTAGATCATCAAGGAGAAAATAAAGCAACTCCTCAAGGCTTGATTCATCTATCCCATCACAAAGAGTGAGTGGGTTAGCCCACTTGTGATTGTGCCAAAGAAATATGGCAAGTGGTAGGTCTACATTAACTTCAAGCTATTAAATATGGCAACATTTAAAGATCATTTTCCATTGCCATTTGTAGATCAAATATTGAACACCATATCTGAGCATTGCTATTATAGCTTCTTGGATGGTTATAATGGCTATAACCAAATCCAAATTGTGCTAGAAGATCAAGCCAAGACAACATTCACAAGTCCCTAGGAGACTTTTCATATTATAAGATCACAAAGCCATTAGTCAAGTTGATAAAGAAAGATGCTCCATCCATCTGGACTAGGGAATGTAAACATGCATTCCAATAGTTGAAGAAAAAATTCATAGAAACTCCAATTCTACGGGTATCAAACTAGTCAAAACCATTTCACATAATGACAAATGCATCTAATTATGCTTTGGGAGCTATGCTTACATAGTTGGATGATAAAAAAACATCCATATTACATCCATTGCACGAGCTAAATCATTGTGTGTGCACAATTGAATTACATTACAACTGAAAAAGAACTAATGGCAGTGGTGTATGCTCTCGACAAATTCAAGCACTATGTGCTTGGCTCTAAAGTATTTGTGCACATAAACCACAATGCCATCTTTTTCTTGATGAACAAGTCGATGATGAGTCCTCATATCATATGGTGGCTCATGATCTTACAGAAATTCGATCTCATGATAGTAGAATGAAAAGAGACCAAGAATGTGACTGACTACCTCTCTTGATTAATATGGAATAACAAAGAGGTGAAGAGCCCACTCTCTTATTAGTTTCTAAACAAACTCCTCTTTATAGGATCAATAAATAACCATGTGCCCATAGAAACAAAATGGTACGATGGCATCCTTACTTACCTTCTCACTTAGGAGATGTCTCAAGGTCTCAACTTTAGAAAAAAGCAATAATTTTTTTATTGGCCAAAATAATTCATAGAAATCAATGGACACCTCTACAAGGTATGCACCAATGAACTAATTAATTGGTATGTCCCTGATGAAGATCAACTGCATGCTCTCCAAGATGCTCATAAAGGACCTTGTAGAGGCCACTATGCAAGGAGACACATGGCCATAAAAATCTTAATGGTAGGATACTATTGGCCTACAATATTTAGGGTTGCCCACCAGTTTGTCCAATCTTGTGAACATTATCAATGAGATGGTGGGATGACCACTCAAATGAAAGGTCCTCAACAATGGATTCAACCACTAGAGCCCTTTGACATATGGGGCATCTACTTCATGGGTTCCATCACACCCATCTTCAATGGAAAGGCATATATCATCATAGCAATCGACTACTACACAAAATGGGTAGAAGCCATAACCATCACTAATTATACATCATCCACTACTACTAGATTTATACAACAACATGTTGTAAATAGGTTTGGGGTGCCACATACACTAATTTCTAATAATGGAACTCATTTTATAGGTGCCACTTTTAGAAAGCTAATGCAATGCTTGGGGGTTGAACATAAATGAACAACATCCTATGACCCCTAAGCCAATAGTTAAGCAAAGGTAACTAACTGGGAGATCACAAAGATCCTAACAAGGACCATAAGTAAATATAGGAGAGATTTTAGCACAAAATTCAATGATGCCCTATGGGCCTACTGCTCAACATGGAAACTCCCTATTGGCTACTCTCCCTATGAGCTAGTGTATGGAAAACCTCCAACACTCTCAATTCAATCTGAGCTTCGTACACTCTCAATAGCCTATGACCTAAATCTTGACATGAGTTTAGCATAAAAAGAAAGACTAATCAACCTCAACGTGCTAGATGAAAATCAACTAGTGGCCCTATCTCTGAATGAAATGCATAAGGCATTCAACAAGAAACAACATGACCAAAGAATATAAAAAGTGAAATTCCAACCAAAAGATAAGGTTCTTTACTAGAATCCCACACATGCACCTCAAAAAAAAAATTTCAAACATTGTGGTAAGGACCTTATATAATTTCTGAAACCTTTCCTTCTAGGGCCATGACCATATAAAAACTTGAAAGCCCAAATAAAAAGTAGTTGGTCAACATCCAACAGGTGAAGCTTTTCCTATAAACAAAACAAGCTATTGCAACAACTACCTCAATGGATGGATAACCACATTCAATTTTTTGGATTTCCTCCTTCCAACTTAGTTGTGGGGGATATGGCCATTCATGCTAATCATCCATATGGCTCCTTAGTTTTTCTATTTTTT
>MNCI01025009.1:14052-57956 GCA_015680685.1 Gnetum montanum
TGGAAGCACTCTTGTGTCTCGAGGAGTGGGGTGGATCAGTCTTGGAGTAGTGATGCAAAGTGACTGAATGAGGTTGACTTTGGTCTAGACTAAGGATGGATCTTCTTCAATCATTTTAAACATGAACTCCACAAGGGGCTTCTTATGACCTTAGTTGGGAATTCCATTCCACCTTCTCCATCATCCATTTATGCTATCCATAACTCACCTCACTACCGATGTCCATGTTCTTGAATCCATGTCTTGGTTTGACATATTTGAATTCTTAGGTTAAATCTTCCAGGTTTTGGTCCTTAACTTCCATTGACCATTAGTCACCAATGGATATGGGCTCCTTAGGTTGAGGTTATGCAAGGGCAAAATGGCCATTCACCTACTATGGAGAGGATCCACTTGCATATTCCTTGGTCGAGTTCATTAAGTACCTTATCCCTAGACATTCTTGTAGCTAGAATCTTTCATACACCCATCTTCCACATTAAACCATGTGCTTCTCTACATATTTTGTTCATTACATACATTCTCCATAAAATTTTTCAATTTTTGAGATTTCAACGATCTGCTTGAATGATTTTATCATATTCTTGACTTTTCTAGGATTCCATGGACCCTAATTTTATTGAAAAATTCATTATATTTCTCAAGATATTCAACTCAAAAATTTTGGCCAATAGACCCTATATACAAGGCCCCATTAATGAAGCAAAATCATATATGAGGCCTTGTATATGGGGCCCTATCAACTTGGCAAAAAAATAGTATAAATAAATGTGATCCCACTTAGAAATTTTACATTTTCTCACAAACGCCAAAGGAGCTTTTCAATATTTTAGAGCCCATAACTCATAAACCATTTATCCAAATCACTCCATTCTTCGACCCTATAGGTACCAGAGGTAAGCTCTTTGTCATGAGGGCCAAAAATGTACCATTTTTAATAAATAAATTTTCATGATTATTTTAACTCCCACAAAGGTTTAACTACAAATTAACTATTAAACACTAAATCACAAGAGCTAAACTTTTCCAACAAGCTTTGATGATAATTATAATAAATAATTAATAAAATAATGAATCTACCATGGTCCAACCTTAGAAAAGTGTAACTAACTAATGAGAAAAGGTATTCAAAAACTTTAAAATTACACATTACATCTACTAATCCATGGATGTGTTGTGACCGTAGATGGCACCAATAGGAAAGCACATGCAGGAAGGAAGACTGTCCCAACTAACGGAAAAATGACCTAGAGGAGAAGAGGCCAAGAACAACCCCAATAAGAAGAACTACTAATAAGCCATGCCATAGGTCCTCTTAGGGAGGAGGAAGAAGTGGTATCTATCAAATAGATTTCAGAACCACTAGAAGTAGCAACAAAACACTCACACCGAGATGATGTGCCTACACAACCAGCAAACCTTAAGGTGACCTTAATAGAGGCCTACCTTAATCAAATCAAATTGAGGGAGATCCAGAAATCAATGCTCTAAGAGTTAAAATTTGGCCCTTTCCTAGACGACACACCAAGAAAAATGTAGGATTAGCTAAAGGCCTCTCCCATGTAGACAATCATCACTTCCACTAGGGAGTGATACATGGAAGAAATGTTCTTGTTCTAGAACAACAGACACCTTAGAGCAATAGTAAAGATCAAGGACATCTCAGTGTCCTACTCAGCATAGGCCATTACAGTAGTTCTTGGATTTCTTGAAACAAGGCCAAACCTTACTGAGATCCTGATGCAGGTGGACCTAAGCATCAAGAAAGAATGAATGCAACGGTGTTGGGATGTTGACTGCAAGGAGTTTGGTGCACTCACACTAGTAGATGGGATCATTTATAAGATTATGGATTTCTACCTCAATCCCATGGTGAGGCTAAGTAAAATCACTACCTTCTTTTCCCAAGCATGTGCCTCTCTGAGTCGGAGATTCCTGATCAACCTTTCATAGCTGATCTATCTAGAGATGGAGAATCACTTTAAAGAAAATTAATGTAGAAGGAAGGCACTACCTTTTCCATGCCTCATTAGAAAACTCTGTTGAAGGAATGGGATAGTCTGTTACACCAACAACAATGTCAAAATTATTTCGATCACCAATTAGGTAGAAATGATAAAGGATAAAACACCTGCAACTATAATTTAAGAAGAGGAACAATGGCCTTCGACACCTACCACTCAAACAATAATTCCAAACATAACTACAACCATCCAAGATTTGTGTGAATATAGAGAATGGCTCTTTAGTGAACAAGAGCAAAGATCAGGCATGAGTGGTGGGGACCCATCCGTATATAGACCAAACATGAGTTACCTTAATGAGATGGCCCAAAAAATATAGTCTAATGGGTGAGGGCAGATCTATTTTCTTAGCCCAAAGAATGTACCTACCTACAAGGTCGAAACCAAGTGTCAAAGAGGTCATACTATCTCTACAAAACAACAACCACTACTAGAAATTTTTGGGAATGTTGTGGTCTTCTCAGTGCACTTGGAGGAGTGTGAAGGCATAACCATTTTCATGATGCATCATCAAGGGTAAGAAACAACAATAGAAGTTGTTGCTAGAAAGATTGCTAAAATGCTCAACGCACCTATGGCATCTACATAAAACATCACTACACTTAAAGATGTGAAGACATAAGAAATAATAACTGGCAAAATAAGAGCATCGCAGCATTAAGAGTTGTTAGATCAACTAGTTGGAACTAGGCAATTACTTCCAAATGTCTTTAACCTTCTAGATAACATCACTCCAACTCATTTAGAGTTGCTAAGAGGTAAGGGGAAACAACATTATATTAGAGGGGCAACTTGAAACGGCTAGAGAGTGGAATGAATGCTTGGCTGTGGAGGTTGCTAAACTAAGAGCCCAAATTGCCAATCCTGCATTTCTCAATCCAACACTCACAAGAGATGAAGCTATGCAACAGCTTAAGTCTAGGCTCAAAGGGGTTGAGAATGCAATGGAGATGGTAGTGTTCTATAGATCCTTGGCAGAAGCCATGCAACATAATATTTATAAGGTCTTAAATCAAACCCATTAGGAGAATGTCCAACTAACCATAGAGAACCATCACCTGCAAAACATTGATGTGCACAAGAAATAGTTAATAGATTTCATTCATCAATAATAGGAGTAGCTAGCTAGAGCAAATACAGAGATAAGAGAATTAGTAGTAGAGATCAAGAATCTCTTCATGAAGGAGGTGTGCGCCCTTCACCAAAAGAATGCAATTGAGGTATTTACTTGGAAATCTAAAGCTCTTAAATTTGAGAAAGTTAAAAATCATTATAGAGAGCAAGTTGGTCTAGAAAATGAAATAAATGAAAAACAAATCCAATTGGTGAAGGAAAAGGTAAATGATGCTCTCCAACAACTCTAGCAAGGAAGGAAAGTTTCGTAACCCATCATTGATGGGATAGACACCTACAGCAAAGTAGAAATCCACACAAAGGAGTTGGAGATTGAGGAGATGATGGAGTATGTGGAGCTTGCCAACCTCCACTACACAAACCTGGCCATGTTGACTGCTAGATGACCATAGTTTGAGTTGGAGAACTAGGTGGCCAACTTGTACTTGTTGTACAAGGCTAAGTTCAAGCACCACAAGGACACCAAGGACAAGATTGTGGTTGCTAATGCTAAACTTAAAGTTCTTAAGGCACATTTCATAGATCAAAGATCAACTACCGAGAACCTAGCCAAATGGATGAATGACTACTAGGAGTTGCAGAATGTAGTAAGGGCATTCAACATTGAACGTAAACAATTCACTACCTAGTTTTTCAATGTAAAGGAGATGTTCCCAATCATGCCCTATCCATGGGATGTTCCCATTCCAACCAACATTAATGAAGTTGCATAAACCATGAATGATCCTCAAAGTAAGGAGGAGAAGATGAAGGCATTGATTAATGCCTTTTGCCTTCAACTAGAGGTTGCTATTACATCAAGATAGCCATAGCTGCCTCAACCACCACATAAGCCCAAAGTCAGCGAAGGTTCTTCAGAGCCTCAAGAGCCACCACTACCTAGGATTGTCTAATCTTCACCACCATCTTCACATCATTAGAGGATGTGTTGTCTAAATTTTTGTTGAGTCATGTAATGATGTTCAATTTTGTGTCATGAACACCATAATTTTCTAATTTTTTGATCTATATACTCGAGCACTCAGTTTTGTCAAGTCAATTTTTTTTATTTTGTTAAGAGTCAGTAAGTAATCCCATACCTTTTCAATTTTGTAAAAGAACATAAGATTAAGTTTTCATTCAATCATGGGGGTATGGCGAAGCATCAATAAGCTGTGTTGACAAGCCCTCATTGATATCACCTTGTCTATAGGCCCTAGTCGATAAGGCCCCATTTACGTGGTGTTGCCCCATCAACAAGGCCATGACGATGTAGTGTTTTCTACGTTGATGGGACCCCATCAACGCAACCCTAATGAAAAAATTATAAATAGAAGCTCCCAACTATGTTTATGGGCATTAGATTCATAATAGTAGTTGAACTCTTGCAGTTTTTACATTTGAAAGTTAGAATACTTCTCCTGAGTGCCCACAGCAAGAGTCATTAAGTCTACGAATCTTTATTTGAGCATTGTTATACCTGAGCATGACAATGTGTACAACAATAAAGATAAGCTTCTTAATAAACCTTGCAACATTTTGGATAGTTTAGATATTTATTTATGCATGTAATGCTTCTAATTAATTATTTAATGTTCTCCAATAATTAAGCTAATTAAGCAAGATAAGCTAGATAGATTAAATACATAAGTATGACCACTTTGAGTGTAACACATATTCGCTTGGTAATCACAACAACGTTACTGCTTGGTACACCCAATAGCATAGCTCTTGGTAACCCAGTAGTAGATACGTGTGTTTAGGACGTGAATGGAAAGTGGGAATGGATGCTTATGTTAAGATTAGTTAGAGACTAGTTAGTTGGTTAATTTAGATTAGTCATTAACTTACTCTCTCTCTCTCTCTCTCTCTCTCTCTCTCTCTCTCTCTCTCTCTCTTCATGCACAACGAAAACATAAAACATTAAATGATAAAAATGATATGCCTTGATTACTCTTAGCCATACCATTATGCTTCATAAGTGTAATCAGAAAAAAATGAGTGACCTTAGGGCAAGGTTCGCTTCCTAGAAGACTAGTGTACTAAAAATTGTAAAGTCCACAGAATTCAACCAGATCACGTGTGAATGCTTTGTGATTCATATGGTTGGGTGTAGGGGTACCTCACCACTCATAAGAATGTAAAGTAAATTGCTAGAAAGTAAAATTATGCTAGTCCAAGTGCTATAATGAATAGAAGAAATCTCAATTTTATTTTTGTTCATGGAAATTTATCTAGGTACATATGCACTCAAATAAAATTTCATTAAATCCATCGAGTGGGTAGTAAGAAGAAAAATATTTTAACTTCTACATGAATAAACTACAAGAGTTTGGCTAAGAAAAAAATTGGAAGATGCAATCAATACAAGGGGTGTACAAATTTATATAGGTAATGCTTGCATCAATGTCAATGTACCTACATTAACACATTCTAAGATACATCAATAAGGCTACGTCGATGGTGATGCATCAATGCAACCATCTGATTAATGCTTTATATCATCCAATATTCTTAAACTAAACCTATAATTTACCTCAAAGGGACTCTTTAAAATGGTAAGGTGGAATGAATTGTTGTAAGAGAATTCAACTTGACATAATAAATTCTCCCACCAACTAGGTTGATAATCATACAAACATCACAAGATTTTCAACAAAAAAATTATTCACCACTTTAATTTTTCCATCAAATTGAGGATGATAGGCACTTGAAAATTTCAATCTATTCTCCAAATCCAACACAAGGATCTCCAAAAATGGTTGGTAAACTTTGAACTCCTATCACTCAAAATTAACAATGGAATATTATGTAAACAAATAACATGTAACAAACACAAATTAACAACATGGGAAACATCGCATGCCTTCCTACAAGAAATAAAATATGCCATCTTAGTAAATCTATCAATCATAACAAAGATTGAATTGTTTCCACTCATTTTTTTGGATTCCCCTAGAAAAAATCCATTGACATACTCTCCAATGATCATTTAGGAATGGGCAATGGTAAATAATAACCTTCTATACCCTTTCCCTTTTGAATTTCTAAGATGTCAAGTATTTATAAATTTTGAAATTTTACTAGGCATAAAATATCTTTTCCCCACAAGCTCTAGTGTTTTATTTCCTCTCATATAGCCTACCAACCCCTACAATGATTTTCTAAGATGATCTTAGCCTTGGAGACATATTTGGAAACACCTACCTTTCTATTTTGAAAGAGAATATCATTTTCAAGGTGGTAATAGTTATATTGCTTAGCTTTCCCAATCAAAGTCTCATCTAAATCCTTTCACACCTATCTAAGATCAACATCATTATCTTACAAATGAATAAAATCATTCATACCTTCAACCTATGCTAAATTGAAATTTATAACATGCATTATTAATAATGCATCAATCACTACATTACTCTTCGTACTATTGTGCTTCAAAACTAAATTGAGCTCTTGTAATTATGCCACCTGCTTTATGTATTTGACCTTCAACTTCCTTTAAGAATTTAAGAATTGAAGTGCTTTGTGGTAACTCATCAATAAGAATTCTATAGATAGTGCATATTTTCTCTAATGATTTATGGTTGAAAGAAGAATGCACAAGTCCTTCTCATAAACATTATACTTTTTTTCTTGATTCACTAAGCCTCTTTGAAAAAGATGCACTAGGTATTTTTCCCCTAGGACAAGACCCCTCTAATTGTTATCTTACTAGCATTAACCTCCACCTAAAAGTGTTTCTCAAAATCTAGTATTGTAAACATTGGCTCACCTCTACTCTTCTTTTTCAGCAATTCAAAACTCCCTTATATCTCACCAAACATCCTAAATGTTTGATTCGTCTTCAAGAAAGCAAACATAGGTCATGAAATGCCACTAAATTTTCTGATGAACCTCCTATGTAAGTTTTTTAAGCCAAGAAAAGAAGGTATCTCTACCATATTTTTTGGTATTATTCAAACCTTTAGGGTTGTACTTTGGTTGCCTTCATCTTCACTTGATTTTTATAAATCACATGTTCCAAGTATGTGATTTCTCTTTCTAAAAAATTACACTTCATTATCTTGATAACTAGTTATATCTCATCCAATTTATGGCACACAAGCTTTAGATGACCAACATGCTCCTCCTCATTAGAGTTGTAAACAAGAATGTAATTAAAGAAAACAATACAACATTTCCTAATCAACTCCTTAAGAATAGCATGTATCAATCATGAATGTAGCATGAATATTTGTTAAACCAATTAGAACACAAGCCATTCAAATAAGTCATCTAAAGTCTTGAATGTTGTCNAACACAAGCCATTCAAATAAGTCATCTAAAGTCTTGAATGTTGTCTTTCATTCATCACCTGACCTAACTCTAATTTGAAGATATCCATTCTTCAAATCAATTTTATGAAATGCTTCAACATGTATTAAAGCATCAAGAATATCATCCATTTATATTAAGTAAAATTTATAGTTATATAGTACAGTGGTGAGTAGAGTACAAAAAACCCATGAGGTTTTTTAAGGGACTATGTTTCAAGTATGAGATAAGAAGATAATAAAGTGTCATCTATATTCTTAACATGTAAGTATGGATTCTTACTTCAATACAACTCTAGATTTCTATTTAATATCAACTCTAACAATAATCTAAGCTGAATTCTATTATAACTTAAAAACATAACAATGGCATCTATTACTGTCAATAAGACAGAACTGTTTCATAGTTATTAGTCATAGATACAATAACTCAAAAATATATTCCATAGCAATACTCTTGCTCCAAATTCACTCAAAATCTCAATCAACTATTAATTCATGCAACATAATTACAAAACACTCAAACTATATTTGCACAATGTTAAATTCCTCTTTAGGTCACTTCTCGAGATCTCTGCATCGAGACACATCTCTTTCCATGAAATTTCCATTTTTTCATAATGTCAAAATGGCCCAACTTCTACTAGAAATGATTTATGATGAGTGGTGGCGTACCCCTACACTCAGCCATATGAATACAATTGTTAGACATGCGATCTAGTTGAACTTTGTAGATGGACTAGTTGTGGCATCTAAATAGTTAGCTGTAGGTCATAGTTCATTGTCTTCCCACCTAGACTAGTATTAGCTTTGTCATGTATGGTTTAGTCTAGAGTGAGGTGTATGATGTGTTTCTAACCTAATGCTACTCCTTCAGACAATGGAAGATAATATTAACTAAGCTAAGAGACAAAGGGTGAGAGAGAATCTAGCTATCCTAAGTGCAATGAGCATCCATTCCTCAATTATCTGTACACATCTTGGACTTCATGCACAACTACCACTAGGATTACCAAGTGCAGATCCTAGGTACGCTACTGGGTTACCAAGTAGTCACACTTAAATGCTCATAATCAAGTCGTACTCATTCCGCATTTAACAGGAGTTTAGGGTGAGGAGATATTAACTAAGAAAGCAGTAAATAAAAATTAATTAAATAATTAAGCTAAGTGAATGCTGCAATGATGAAGTAATCTCGATCTTTATTTCCAGTCATGTGTGTGTCCAAGTACGTCACACTCAAATAAGGATGTCGTACAATTACAATCACCACACTACCTGCATACACTAGGAGGAAAAGGGTTGAGAGGAAAAATGAAAACTAAAATCAAAAATAACTCTAAAAACTGAAGAACTGAAAGACTAAGAACTAACTCCTAGAACAAGGAAAGCTGCCTCGTATTTATAGAAATTGAGGTAGGATGCGATATCATGTATGCGATATCGTGGCTAGGCTACGATATCACGTATGCAATATCACGGCTAATGCGATATTGCAGCTATGATATCGAGGGTCCGATAATTGGGCCTGACAGACCATATCTTGTATCAGGGCTCTGATAACTGGGCTTGATAGACCATGACTCATCATACCCCCATGAATAAATAAAAACTCGTTCTCAAGTTAAAGTGAGAACAAGTTTCATTGATTACACAATGGATAGGTATGGGATTATTGACTGACTAGAATGGATTCATGCCGCAATGTGGAGTCAAAACAAAATTGAGATACAACACAAGAAAATCCTATGATTACAAAATTGGATGGAACTCATGTAGTTCCTAGTGGCGGTGGCTCCTCCATGGGTGTCTTTCCCTTTTCTTGTGCTCCAGGTCTTGGGATTTGATGGCATTGAAGTATGGCCTAGAGTTTCTCCTCTTGTAAGGCCTTGGGTGCCTTGGCATGCATGTAAGTTTGCGCTTGTGCCATAGAGGCATCCCAGTCAGCCTTCTCTTTTTCTTCCATCACCCTTTTATTCTTTGTCAACAGTTTATTAAGTTGCTCAGTTCTAAGAGTGTCCAACTGGTTCTGAGCAACCTTTGGCCCTGTATTCAGAAGGTTTAATACTTCCAAAATGGCTTGAACAGAGAAATCAATAATCACACAAAAATTGTTAACCGTGCTGCCTTCTTCTTTATTGTGCCAAAATTGGTACATTTCCCCTAGGTACCAGGCACCGCTTTTAGAGAGGGTAGGCCATAATGGGGACCCTTTGAGGTGATCCCTAATGACCTCTGAAGAAAATTCTACAAAAGGTCAAAATTTTAATTCGATGATCACTATAGTGAATATAGACCTTTCATTGATGGTCTGAACACAATCCTAGCGCAATGTGAGATATCATCCCTGTTCAGACGCTGCTGCTCCTCCTGCTTCCACCTGCCTTAATTGTACAGTAGTAGGGTCTTCTTGGTGGATACTAAATGATTGTTCCCCTTGCTTTACATGTTGTTCAGTAGGAACTTGTCCTTCACCTGTCCTAGGTTGTTTGATCACACCTTGAGCAGGACCTTCCTGTTGTCCACGTTTCGGGGCCATCTGCAATCACATGGGGCCAATTGTTAGTAAGGTTGTTACCAAATTTTAGGTTATACCTTACTCCTTACCTTAATAGATTTACTTTATTTCTATGTGATGTTAATTATTAGAAGAACATGTCCCTGAAATATTATAATGTTGAGTCCTCTTTGCTTAGGTGGTTTCCAATTTTAATTTTTTGGTATAGCTAAGGGGATGAAATTTTTTTAACACATTTTATTCTTAATTTTACAACTAATTACCCTTAAACATGTCCTTCAAGAGATGATGAATTTCAAAAAATTTATGCACTATTTGACGTGTGCCCCTCCCCCACGACTAAGCTGAACACTCCAGGTTCAATTAGGTTCAAACGGAATGAAAATTGGAGTACCAGCGAGTGAGTTATGGATATGAAAGCAAGGGAAGTGCAATCTCGAGTCATAGAGAGGAATTTGAAAAACTTCCCCTTTGTGAACAGTTGCAAATGATGTTTATTAGCACAAGGGGGGTCACGTATATATACTTTCATCGAAGTTAGGGAACTTAGAGAATGTACCAAATTTTTAATATTTTTTTTTTGAAATTAAACGATGTAAACTAAGAACATCTAAATGATTGTTAAAGGGTTCCAGGGTAATTCAACTAGTTCTAAAGGCATGAAAATTATGATGGTGTGGAATTTATCAATAAGGATCTCAGATGGTAGAGAAAAAGGCTATGTGATGGTTCATAGGAACGTTGAATCAAAGGGATAGTAATAAGGGAAAGAAAATTGTTGGCAATATGCTAAGGGTAATAAATGGTGTGTGGAAGATGGGTCATGAGTGAAAATTACAAAAATTACGCAAGTGGGTCCTCCCTAAAGCATGTTCCAACCTTTAATGCCCTTGCGTAACCACACCTAAAAGTGTCTGTAGGCACTTGAAGGGTTAAATGTAATCCGCACAGGTTCCACACAACACACACATGTAAATATCACCATGATGAGGTAAGAATTCTATGCTATACGAGACACGAGCTACAATTATATGAATAGTGAGATGAGACGAACGATAGAAGGGATTGTAGAGATTGGGACATGAGGGCATAATGAATCCTACGTCAAAAGCATGAATCCTGTGTCAAAAGCATGATTAACATGTCATTAACCTTTCATTCCAAGATCAAGACCAAGTCCATTCCTCTGATTAGTGACACCGCATTATTTCATCCCATGATGAGCAACTATGAGAGTACCAGAACAACAAGGCATACAATCACTTGGCATTTTGTTCAAGGGAGGAGTGATTTTTGTTTTGTGGCAGTTCCTTTGTTTTCTCTTTTGCTTTTTCTTTTCTTCTTCACTTTACTAAATCCAAAGAAGCTGCCAACCTTCAGGCATGGATGCATGTCTTTCCAATGGGAACCCCTAGAACAGTGTTGGATTTTTGAGTGCCTTTTGATTACTCTTACTCCCATTTTTCATTAGATCTACAAGGATCTTAGTACAACCACATTGCGTGATAACTCTCATAGGCATCACCAAAGAGAATCTGCAATTCCCCTTGATGTCACACCCTAATCATTCCCTCTTGGTCCATCCTTCTTCATTTTGGATACACTGAACACAAAATTAATTTTAAGTTTTAAGAATGTCAAGAATATCACTGTATCCTCGAACAAAACCTCTTATTTGTAGAATGGATGAGTGGGTGTAATGGGCTCACTATCCAAATAATTGACCACTCGAGACTTAATAACATAGAACAAACCTCAACCAACGAGCCACATGAGTGTTTTATTTGTAGACGAGATTACGTATAAAAATGTAAAAAGACAAAAAGATAAAATAAGAAATTTGAAAAATGAAAAAAACTAGTAAAAAAAAGTTGTAAAATTAAAGAAAATGAAAAGTATTTATTAATCCTTCTTGTTATTAGAATGGGTGGTATCCCAAATAACTAAACATTTGAGCATGGTGAGGATTAATAGTTGAAAGATGAGGATCCTTACATGTTGGAAATATTGGAACTTGGTCATACTTACCCCATTGGGGTTCACACACTTGATTATAGTAAGCATAGTGGGGCAATTTGTAAGATGTGGTTCTTAGGTAAAGAGTTGACCCACTATGATGTTTGTGATCATAAGATGGTATGCAAGGATCGAGATTTCACTCTCCATGGTTGTATTCATTGGACCATATGGTTGTTGGAGTGTTAATTGGTGGCCCTGATGAAGTAACATGAGGCGTTGCGTTTGAAGATAAGGATGCACCACAGGGTTGGACTTGTGCTAAGTTGGAGGATGCAGTGGCCTTTGAATTATTTTTTCCCTTCCTAGGGTCATTTCTAAAGAAGGGACACCTTCAATGTTGCTAAGGTCTCTCACTGCCATTGGCAATCGTAGCACAAGTAACGTTCGGGGCTTGTTGCTGTGGTGCAGACACCTTAGGAACAGTTTGTGGTGATGTAGAAGGAGGGAAATGATGAGAATGTTGAAAATTAGGAGAAGTGTGAGGTACACAAGGTGATGGTTTTGTTGAGGACATGGGTTGATTGTATTGAGGAGAATGATAATGCAGTGAGATAGAGTATGTTGGCCTAGTTGGAGAAATAGGGTATTGGACTAGATAAGCATTTGGATTCAGATGATATGAAGGGTGTCTCCAGTTTAGAGGTGGCTTCCCCCATGACTGGGATTGTTGCCACTATGATCGAACACAGTATCTCTGTATGAACTCCAAATGTAACATGCTTCCCCAATGCTCATATAAATGTAACAAGATTGGGCATTGGCCCTTTGGGTGACCGTATAGGCAAATGTTGCATTCATACGTGTGATTGGCAATTAAGCTCTTATTTTCCTTATCCCTTCTTTTTGATTGTCTAATGATACTTTGGCCTACTTCTTGGGTTGTCAAAAATCTATCTCCAATGATATCGATATATTCTCCACACTTTTTATGCGTCCATTCCAACATCTTATTGATCCTTGCCTCAACTTCCCCTAATGATTGTTGTACTAGCAAAGATGGTTCTTTCCCGTTGTGATAGGTTGATTTCTCCTTTTTATGATCATGGACCTTTGTTGAGTTGAGATTTTGGTCCTGTTGGTGGTTTTCAACACTCTCCCATCTAGCCATTTCCCCTTCCTATTTTGCTACCCACTTAATAAGCTCTTGGACTTGATGGGTTCATAGTTCATATTGTTGTCCTTGGGCATACATCCCTAGGGTCTCTCTTATTTTATCATGAAGCCCATCAATGATATGGTACATTAGCCTTTCTTCAGAGAACTTATGGCCTAGACAGTTGTTTAACAATGCATAATATCTTTCTAAGGCCATGTCCAAGGGTTCATGTTGTGCTTGTTTCCACTCTTGGATTTGTTTCCTCAAGGCTAACACTCTTGCATAGGTTTGATATCTTTCGCTAAAAAGTTCTACCATTGTTGGAAAACATCCTATTGAATTTGGTTTTAATGATCTACCATTTTATGTCATAGGGAAGAGCTTGAGTTTTTGCCAACCGTTGTTAATGTTGTTCCATGTGCAAGCATCGTAGAAGGCTTGTAAATGCTGATGTGGATCTAAGTCATAGCCTCTTTAGAAACTAGGGAAGTTGTTTAAATCGAGCCTAGTTAGACTAATCTCTTTATGATGCCTACGGGAGATTCGAATAGCCTCTTGTATTTGCATTAGGCTTGTAGTGGCTAGTAGGGGTTCATTGTCATCAGGTAAGTTATGCTTTCGGGTGTTGGGACGATGTTTCCTTCGTTTATGTTTATAAGAAACCCCCACTTCGGATTGTGTACTCCAATCTTCATTGTCAGATAATTTGTTGGTTCTCCAATGAATTGCCTCACTAGATGTGGAATTATCATAGTCTTGTNCACAAATGGACTAGTTGTGGCATCTAGATAGCTAGCCTTAGGTCGCAGTTCACTGTCTTCCCACCTGGACTAGTATTAGCTTTATCACGTATGGTTTAGTCCAGAGTGAGGTGTATGATGTGTTTCTAACCTAATGCTACTCCTTTAGACAATGGAAGATAATATTAACTAAGCTAAGAGACAAAGGGTGAGAGAGAATCTAACTATTCTAAGTGTGATGAGCCTTCATTCCTCAATTATCTGTACACATCTTGGACTTCGTGCAAAACTACCACTGGGATTACCAAGTGTAGATCCTAGGTACACTACCGGGTTACCAAGTAGTCACACTTCAATGCTCGTAATCAAGTCGTACTCATTCGGCATTTAACAGGAGTTTAGGGTGAGGAGATATTAACTAAGAAAGTAGTAAATAACAATTAATTAAATAATTAAGCTAAGTGAATGCTGCAATGATGAAGTAATCTCGATCTTTATTTCCAATCATGTGCATGTCCGAGTACGTCACACTTGAATAAGGATGTCATACAATTACAATCAACACACTGCGAGCATTCACTGGGAGGAAAAATATTGAGAGGAAAAATGAAAACTAAAATCAAAACTAACTCTAAAAACTGAAGAAATGAAAGACTAAGAACTAACTCCTAGAATAAGGAAAGCTGCCTCTTATTTATAGAAATTGAGGTAGGCTACGATATCACATATGCGATATCGTGGCTAGGCTGCGATATCACATATGCGATATCGTGGCTAGGCTGCGATATCGCGTACGCAATATCACGGCTAATGCAATATCACAGCTACGATATTGGGGGTCCGATAATTGGGCCTGACAAACCATATCTTGTATTAGGGCTCCGATAACTAGGCTTGACAGACCATGACTCATCAGTTTACTTTTAACCACCAAAATAAATACTAGAAGGAGCTATGACTTATAGTTGATCACAATTTTGTCTCATATTGAAGAAAAATCCCTCATGCAGGCTACTCCAAATCAACTTGTAGTTATTCAAAGGTAAACTCTTCCAATGACTATGAATGATTATAGCTCACAATTAGTTCAAAAGGCAACTCTTCAAATAATTATGAATGAATGCAAATCACAGTTGGCTAAACTTTTTAAATGGCTGTGAGCAACTATGACTAGTTGCAACTTGTAGTTGATCATACATATAAGAACCATACTTCTAGATCTCTAAATTGTTTATGATTGGCTACAACTCACTGTAGGTTGCATTATGTTTTGAGTAATTGTAGACAGCAAGTCACAGTTTCAAGTGTAAATGATTGCAACTTACAATTTGGTCATATTTTCTTACCAAAAGATGTGAAACATAGAAAGAACATTAGAAAGATGTAAAAAGTGAATTTATTTTATACTTTACGTCTTCATTTACTTTAAGTTCTACATTTAAATAAAAAATTACCTCTTGGATGAAATCAATGAAATGGATTCCAAAATTTGATTTTACATAAATCAAAAGTTTGATTTCCTAAATCATGACCAAATTACCATTTTTTAGCTCCAATGCAAAAACCTAACTTTTTATCTACACATCAAAATTAAGGTATATTGTTGTCTATAATCTAATTTTATCTTTCAAATTAAATATTGTGACTTTTGATTACTTGATTTAAACTCCTAAATTGATTTCTTTAAATATGTGAAATCGAGACTAAGACATTTTAGCAATAACTTAGTAAGAAATGATTTTACATCATAAATACATCAAATCATAGCAAATACCATGTAAAATCTACAACAATGAATGTTCATAATAAATTAGTCATATAAAATCAAAAATATATTAAAATATGCATGATACAATATCAAAATGAGCATGTCTTAGGTGCCTAACAAGATAGTTTACCATAATCCTATTCATAGCCCTTAAGTCAACACACATCCTCCATTCTTCACTTTTCTTCTTAAGAGCTAGCACCATTGGAACTACATAAGATGATATAGATTCCCTCAAAAACTTATTAGTAGGTAGCTCCTCCACTTACCTTTGTAATTTTTCCCTCTAATATGATGCAATCAAATACTCCCTCTCATTTGGAATCCTAGCTCCCACTATGAAGTCAACTTGGTATTGCACATTCCTCATCAATGGAAAATCTTCTAATTTTTCCTTGAAGACATTTGGAAATTATTTAGTCAAACCCTAAATTAGTACTAGAAGTTCACATTGCTTAGCCATGGATGATGCAATTATGAGCACCACAACAAAACTAATGTCTACCTCATCATGCTCTTTGATGTATTCCCTTTCTCCTAGTGAAATTAAAGATACATTTCTTGAGGATTGGCACTTCACCTACTTAGTATTAATCTCAACATTTCCATGCTTAACATAGGACCATGACTTAATAGCTTATGTTCCACTGGACCTTAAGTTCTTGATCTCTTAATTATCACTTCTTTTAGTTATAACTTGCATAACTAGTGGTATACATTTTTGCTAGGTAGCCTTGGTAATAATGGTGCATTAAATATGATTCAAGGGTAGAAATTAATTAACTCAATCAAGGTTCATATGAGATGAAAGTATAATAAAATAAAAAATATTAATTATACTTATATAGATTTCGTAGATAATTTTTGAAACTAGCATTGAGCACCTATCTTGATAGTTATTATGTCCTTGAAAAAATATTATTAACCACAAAAATTTTTAAAATTAGTGAAACCACCAGATATTATTTAGAATATCTTATTTTGACTTGCATTTAAAGGGCTATGTTAGCAACATGCTTGTGTAGTAAGAAAATAATGACATGCACTGGTACATGTGGTTCAATAGTTTGGTAGGTAATAGAGAGGAAGACTTGGCACAAAGCAACATAGCTCCATAATAGGTAGCATATTTAGTGAGTGAAGGTTTTGCACCATGTGTAATAGATGAGAATTTATTTCCTACTATTATTAGCCTTAGGAGTTAGTGCAGTGATGACAACTTCTCAACCTAACTCTACAATGATTAGTCTTGGTTCTTCTCCATGCTTAGGTGCTCATTTCTCTTCTCTAGCTCAATATGGATTGAATCCTATGCTTCTACAATTAGGAGCCTCATACTGTATCAAAAGCCATAATTTGCATCATATTCTCCCTGCCAAATTTATTGCTGCAAGAACTAATTTATTCCCTTCAAATCTACCTACAATCCTAGAACATTACCTTATCCCCTACATACTACACACCTAGAGGTATGATCCTACACATGCCTATTAGTACCAAACTCATCATGACACTAAGATTAGGCATTGCAAGTTTGGCAATGATAGTAGTTGTGACAAATCTGAATCTAATTTTTTTGTTGCTATGTTAAATCTATTTTTCTAGCACCTATGCCAAAATTTGGGTCTTACATGATTGTTTGGAAGGATGAAGAATTGTACTCCATCTTGCAATTGCAAGCTGTGTCTCTATGTGTTTGCAGAGGTGGTGGTATAGGTCATGAGAGGCAAGCATTCCCTATGCCCAACCATACAAATCACAAGTGTGTACACATAATCCGATCAAATTTCTTGGAACTTTGAACTAATAATACCCTAGATAATTAAGTGTGATCTTGCTCATCATGATCTTCCCAATCATCACTTATGCTAGCTTAATCAATATGGTTAAGTATGACTAAGGTGTAAGATGTTTTTATTTTTATTATTATCTATTATTAAAATATTAAAAAAATAAAGTGATCAAAATATTAATTTCTATCTAATTATGAAATTAAAAGTAATCTATGTTGTCCAAAGTGTATAGCATCTATTCCTACTTTTCGTGTACATTTTGAACCTATATTAACATTGCTAAGTTACCAAGTATCTACTGTTGGGCATACTAAGTATCCACTCCTAGTATTAACGAATGTTAAGATATTATGCTTGAAGTGGTCATACTCACACTATTATGGAATAAAATACTACATTGTTAAGTACTAAAAAGTAAAGTGCATTGTTGTCATCATGTAGAAGTATCCAAGTGTCACAATGGAAGAAATTAATCACAATTTTATTATCGTCATGTAGAAGTGTCTAGGTACATTATGCACTTAAATAAAACTTCATACAATCAACTTAATCCACACTATAGAGAAGGAAATTTGGCTAAGTACTATAGAAGAAAACTATAAGAGTTTAGTTACTAGAATGACACAAGGTGTCATAAACATGATAGGAGACTCATATTTATTAGCATTTACTATAATTGCAATATTGTATTTGCAACATAGCATCCCAGCCTAAGATATAGCAAATGCAATGTAGCAACTGTGATACCATAGATGTGATGTACCAACCACAATATCATGGATCTAATGTATTGGCTTGCTACTACACTTTTCATGATTCATCAATGTTAAGCTCATGATCATTCCATATGGTTTATTTGCAAATCCCAAGGCAACTACCACATCCATGAGAATGCTAATCCAAACCTTGTCTCTTATTTACATTTTTCATCTTCTTTGAGTTTTTTAGTATCAACAAGAGGGAAAGATAAATTGGAAGTAAACAAACTCTAGTTCGGCCCATAGAGTCATTATTATGACCACAACCTACTCTATGATTTTGGGCATTACTACAATGCTCTTTGCTACAAGAATGAAACATACTTGGTCATCATGTTTAGTAGATATACTAATATTTTGGTGCTTATGGCTCTAGTTTCTCTATAATTAGGCTCTATGAATTAGGAAAACTACTTTCAAATGACTAGATGCATGGTCTTGTAAGATCCAACATTGAAGCCATTAACAATATACTATCATTCTTCTTCATCGGATGCCCATTACCATTATGATAGAATTTTTAGGACTTGTTGATAGCCTAGGACTTTGATATGAGCTTTATGGTTCTTGAAACATCAGTGAAGCATGGATCAGTATAAGCAAGCCTTGGATAGCCTTGTGGCACATGTAGCCAACACTATAAAATATAGCGTAGTTAAGGTAGTGATAAATATGACAAGCAAAGTTGGCATTGAGATGAGCACTATAGAGATTGCAAAGGACAAAAGTACTTTCTTAGCATAGTGTAGCTAGCCTCACTGATGAAATGTCATAAGTCAATGCGTCAACTGGGCCGCGTATACGTGGCCGCGTCGACGTGGCCCCGTTTACGCAACCACCCTTCCTGGCCTATAAATATGAGTTCCTTCCATCTCATTTAGGCATATTTTTGAGTAGTTGTAGTGAAGCTCTTGCAGTTTGCTCCCGCAAGAGATAGAATATTTTCCAATTGCTTGCAGCAAGTGTAAGAAAAGTGATCGGATCTTTATTCAAGCATTGATGTATCAGAGCCCATTGGTGTGATGGCAATAAAGACGAACTATTCAAGCATTCCTTGCAGCATTTGGACTTAGTTATTTCATGCATTTAATAGTTTAATATGTTTATGCTTTATTAATTACTTTTTGATGCTTTATTAGTTACTTGTTGATTATTTATGTTTTCATTATTATAATTTCAATCATTATTTTTCATTCATAGTTCGTTAAAGACTTAAGTACGACCATCTCGAACGTAATCCAAGCACTTGGTAAGCCCAGTGGCGCTTAACGTCTGGTAACCCAGTAGTATTAGGAGATGCTCAAAATGTGCTCAGAAGATGGGACCAAATACTTATGCTAGGAATAGTTAGAATACAAACTAGGATAATCAGAGATTAGATAATAGTTTATTCCTTACTTCCCATACCTCAATTTGCTGCCAAAAAGATAATTAAAAAGATATAAAAATCATTAGCCTTAGTCTCACTTAACCATCGTAAACAGGACCTCACAAGTGAGATTAGGAGGACAACGACCGTTCTAACCCAAGGTTTCACTGGTTAGAAGTCTGGTGTATGTCAAGTGCTTATAGTCTGTAGATTTTGACTGAGTTGCGTGTGAATGCTCGTGATTCGTATGGTTGGGCGTAGGGGTACCTAGCCGCTCATCATTGGTGCCATTGCCAAGGACTATTAGTCTTAAATGCGTCATCTGACTTTAGTGAAATTATCATTTAATTTGTTGGAACGGACCTAGGATAGAAATATTTCCGCAAGCTAGGCAAATTTAAGTAAATTATAAGGTACATTGGTTACATGGACCATCTAACGTCCAATATGTCTTCTCATACGAAAGAGGTATTTAAACCACCAGTGCCGCAAGAGTGTCGGGTGGTGTACAAACATCCCAATGAATATGTCCCTAATTTCACATTCATCCTACATCAGGATGAGCATCTTTGATGGTGGGACATGGAGGGTAGCATCATGCTACCACCCGACTGAGCAGCTCCTGCATTTGCTATTGCCAGCTTCTGTTTTGTTGCCTTATGCACCTAGAACTCACCCTCGTATAGGAAATACAAGGCAGCCACTTATTTTTCTAACTCTGACTGTAGTCTCCAATCTGTGAGCATAGCTAGGTTTACATAGCGAAGGTTGGCTAACTCCATGTATTCTGTCATTTCTTCAATTTTTAGCTCCTTTAGGAGGATTTCTGCTTTATTGTAGGCATTCAATCTATCGAAGATGGATGGCCATACATTGCCTCCCTCTCAGAGCTACTGGAGCACTTGGTTCATCTGGGCTTTAACAACTTGAATGTGCTTCTCGTTTACCTCCTTCTACAATCCCACTTGGTCCTTGTAATGATTTTTGACTTTTTCAAATTTTAGGGCCTCATTCTTCCAAGTGAAAATTTTGATTGTAGACTTATGTCGCAATG
The DNA here is from genome assembly GCA_015680685.1 of Gnetum montanum. NCBI lineage: Eukaryota > Viridiplantae > Streptophyta > Gnetopsida > Gnetales > Gnetaceae > Gnetum > Gnetum montanum. Next base: position 34,618 of record MNCI01025009.1, read on the forward strand.
CCCAAACCTCCTCCATTGATAGATTTCTATTTTCAATAGCCTACCTTCTTATGTTAGTGTTCACCCTAGCTAGCTCTTCCTGTTGTTGGTGGATGAAATCTTTCATGTGCTCATTCTCTGCACCAACATTGCATAGGCGATGAACTTCTGCAGTCAACTACACGTTCTCCTGGAAAACCTCCACCAAGTCCTTCTCTAAGTGAAATGCTCAAGCATCTGCTATGGACTTCTCTAGGATCATCGTCTCCCTTACATCCTCAACAACTTGAAGTTTAAGCTGAAGCTATTGAAAAGCTTCATCTCCGGTGATTTCGCGGTTGAGAATGGCTGGATTGGCAAGTTGGGCTCTTAATTGGGCTACCTTCGTTGCCAAGCACTGACAAGCAGCTTGAGCAACTTCTCATTGCCCTTCCAAAACAAGGCTCTTGTCCCTTGCCAAGAGCAGCTCCGACTAGGTCGCAGTGATGATGGCATATCTTAGGATCAATCCCTGTGAGTTTAGGATATGACCAAGCAAAGGCTGCTAACCATTTTTCAACCACATTTAACAACATTTTTTTCTATTCTAGAGTAAGGTTAGCATTGATTATGACTAACTTCCCATTTTTTAATACATATTCCATGCTAGCTAGTAGAGGTTTTAGTTTAAGGGTCTCTTGCTTGAAATTTTTAAGAATTTCCAACTCTTCCTAATAGGTATCATCATTTGCATCCTTAGAGAGTTGGTAATGAACTTGCTCTAGTTTATCCATGCCTACAACATATGGGCATGTCAGGCTCTTACTTGGTTCAATGCAAAGTATGGTGCTCTCAAAATCAGCAGGTAGTCACTAGGTCTCCTCTTGTTTTATGGCTATTGCATATAAACACCTTTGAATTTCTACTTCTAGTGCATAGTACTTGCATGTAGAGATGGATGTTCATTTTACTACCTAAAGTTTCTACACACAATTGCACCTTGTATCACTATACATGATGCATGAAACTTGCTTCTTCTCAATCTTCCCAAATGCATTTTCCTTAGATATTTCTAGGGAAAGATCTCTAATGCCCATTCTAAAATCAATGATGCTTAGCCATGCCCTTCCCATGATGATTGGGAAGTCCCCTTTGCAGCTATCTACCTTGATCACTAGGAAATTAGCAAGATAAGACCACCCTAGATAGTGTTCATAATGTCTTCTACCAATCCCAACAAAACAATGATGGCTTGGTCTACTAATTCTAATCTAATATTGCTCTTCTTTAAAGAAGGTAGGTTACATGTAGTATACATCTCATGAGAGATTAGGTTGACACTGAAACTAGAATTAAGAAGAGCCTTACATGGTTCATTCCCAACAATCTACAAATAAATTAGAGGACTTCTAGGATTAGCTAATTTCCTAGGAAGGTTTCTAGCATGAATCCAATTAGACATAGCATAAGTAAGCATCATAGTATGGATCCTGGGTGATGCTTGGTTTGAAGGGAACTTAAAGGAATTTGATACAGAAAAAGACAAAAAAATAGGGATGTCAACCATAAGTTTATTTGAGGGCTTAGGTGGACTGCGTGATTAAAAGAAAGGTCTTTTCTTTGACCAAGTATATGAACCACTCGATTGATGAACCAATTGTAGATTAATGACCCTAGTAGCATTGCATTGTTATGGTTGAGCTAGGAGTTCACCTTGAATAGGTGGAGCAAGTGGTAGCTATGTTGAGGGAGGAGGAAGATGTGCAGGAATAAGAGGAGGATAAGGGTAAGAGGTGGCATCCCCTCTTACATGTGGAGAATGACTTCAATAATAATCAAAAGGATGGTAGTAAGATCAGAAACTAGAAATGTGACTAGGGGAGTCACGTGGAGATAGGGGTTGTTGAACATAGTACCATATGGATTAGATTATATATAAGGGTATTGCTACCTTGGTGGTGCCAACACCCATGATTGTGGTTGCTACCACTATTGATATTTCTCATATGGTTATGGTGAAGTTCCACTTGGATAATATTGTTGTTACTAGTAGAAATGCCTAAAATTACCTTGAGGATAAGGCAATCATCTAGGTATTTGCCTTTGTGTTAATTTTAGATTTAAAGCGTACATCCCAAACTCCTACAAGTGTGACACTATGGGGAAACATCCCTCAAGATGTTCATACTAGAAAATGTCACACCCACCATCATCATCCAATTTTCTTCCCACAACTTTCTCTATTGTAACAATGTTGCCCTTACTATCCATGGAGTCCCATAACTGATCAACCTTGGTCATAATTTCAAACTAAAATTTTTGAAGTAGGAAGGCTTTCCTATTTTTCACCTCATCAAGTGTTGATTCTTCCTCACTATCACAAAATTGAATCTTCCTCTTGTGAATAGAAGCATTGTGCTTATACTCTTCTAGACTTTCTTGTTTTCTCAATTCATCTTTCTCTTTAGCTACTTGCTCAATCAATTTTTGGATCTAATGGACACTTAATTCTAATAGTCATCCTTAGGCATAGATGCCAAGGGTTCTCCTTGTCTTAGATCAAAGCCTATTGATGAGTGAAGAGGTACCCCTACACTCAACCATACGAAAAGAGCGTAGCATGCATGATCCGGTTGAACTCTACAGACTAAATGCCTACACGTCCCATGGAACACTTGGGGTTAATCATTTGTTGTTTTCCCAAACTTACTGGTAAGTGTCATAGTGTATGGTTAAGTAAGTCTGAGCTATATGATTTTTATGGTCTTTTATGGTTTTTCTCCTATGCTATTGAGGTGAAGGGGTGAGAAAGCTAACTAACTCTAACTAAGGACTAAGTCTAAAGTAACTAGTATCAGCATCTATTCCCACTTACCGTACACACCCTGAACTATGCAACTATGCCTACCAAATGCTAATCGTTATTGGGATCACCACACGTAATGCACTTGCTCGAAGTGGTCATACTGAGGCACTTAACTAGCATAAACGTGATGAGAAGCTAATTCCTTGACTAGCCGTACACATCCGTAGATGCTTGTAATCAAGTCGTACTCATCCCGCGTTCTAGGAGTTGAGGGTGAGAGAGACTAATCGCAATGAGCAACCGATTTCTTGATTAGACATACATATTTTTCAATGCTCATAATCAAGTCATACTCATGTCGTGCTAATGTAGGTAATAAATAACATGTAATAAATAACAAGTAATAAACCTATTCCATGCACTGCAAGGTTTATCAACAAAGCTCGTCTTTATTGCCGTACACAACTTGCGTTCAGGTACAAAGCTACTCGAATAAAGATCTGTTCACCTGGGGACTCCTACTATGGGTACATGGAAAATATTCTATATCTGGAGTGATCAAACTACCAGAGTTTCCCTACTTTAAGCCTAGGATGAGAAATAAGGGGAGTGCCACCTCTTATTTATAGATTTGGCAACGGACCGCGATATTGCGTACGCAACATCACAGGGGACGACGTGATATCGCAACGGCTGCGATATCGCGTATGCGATATCATGGCTTGTGCATATCACATCTCATCATACCCCCATGATTGAATGAAAACTCATCCTTGAGTTCCTTATAATAATATTGGGAAGGTATGGAATTATTGAGGGGAATGGAACTAATGGGATGACATGTGAACGGATCATCATTACAAGACTTGACAAAACTGGTGTTCATGACAACAAGGATGAACACCTTATTACAATGACATCAGGCCTTACTTGGTAGCTGAGAAAGAGAGAGAGAGAAAGAGAAGTGTTGCTACTGCCAACACCAAGATTGTGCCTTCGTTGTCCATCTGTAAGTGCGCCATCGATCTTGCTCCTTCCATAGCTGCTTCCAACGCTACTCCATTCCAAGTGGTTCCTCCAGATCCGATCTATTATTGCATGGTCACCATCTGCACACACAACACAATCTTATATTAGCAAGGGTAAATGAATCATTATGTAATTGATACCTTGCTTCGGTGTAAGTTCATTGGGTAAGTTGTGGTATGGCTGATATGGATCTGGAGATATATTACTGATGACTACCGAAGGTGTAGGGGTTAGGAAGAAAATCAAAAATTTTGGGGCTAGGAGAAAATTGAAAAAATCAGGTCCCGTACCCCCATGACTAATCGCAAGCCTCCGGTAGCGTTAAAATGGAGAAAGAAAAGGAGTAAGAAGGATAGATAAAAAGGGACAACTATAGCAACGATGAAATGGATGTCAAAATGGTAATGAACAAAATAAAATTGATTGCAAAAATGTTAAGGAAAATAAGTTAACAAATGCTCCAAATAGGAATGTCAGTGGGTCCTCTCCAAAGCAGGCTCATGCCCTTAGTGCCTCGAAAAACCCACACTCAAAGAGTCCGTAGGCTCTGGGAATGTCATTTGGAACAAGAGTTAAAGTCTTAACCACAAGAGTTTAACGAAAAGAAAACAATGCATTAACCAAAATATATACACTAATGATACAATTGGCAATGAGGTAAACAATGAAGAGAAGGGTGGAGAGAAGAGGATGAAATGGAATCCCAAGAACAAGGTGGTGTACAGCCCCTTGTGTGTTTCATGATTAATATGACTTAGCAATTCCCATTCCAACTCCGGCCTCAAACCAACCACATCCAGTGACTTCGCATCAATGCATTTGGCCAAACCATCCACTTGGATAACAAGAATGCCTTCCCCAAGAGTGACTACCATTCTGATGAATTAAAGGAGAGAATGGGAATCGAGAAGGACCTTAGTTAGAGGGAACACTTTTGGTTCCATAACTAGTGCTTGTAGCCCAAGTTTATTCGTCTAAGGGGTGTGCTTTGAATTCTCACTTTTTTTTTCTTTTTTTCTTTTTGTGTTTTTATGCATGAGAACCACACCATGCAAAGACTTCTTATTTTTATTGTCTCAGCTTCCAATAGGTGGGGAACATCGAAACAGAAGAAAACTCAAGAAGAAAACATCCAAGCACCCAAGAGAATGACCAACACAAAAGCATCAAGTTTCCTTGAAGTCACACCCTTTTCAATCCTTGAGTCCTTCCTTAGTTTGAGAAATACCCAGTCACCGATTCATTTAAGTTCTTATTAGAAGGGGACTGTACATTTCAAGCCAAGAGAGACCATAGAAACTAGTGGATGGATGGATGAAGTGGTCTCATTGCCTACCATATCAAAAGAAACATACCTTAGTATCAACATTGTGACTTAAAGGTAAAAACCAAACACTAGCAATCAATATGAAAATAGTTCATACCATCATTTCGAACACTTATTGGGTGACAAACTTACAGGGTGGATCACACACACACACACACACACAAAATGGAAAAAGTATAATGATGTTGTCAAACAAAAACAAGAAAAGCTAAAGAAATTTGTAAAACATAGACTAGAAAAGTTAAAGAAAGTTGTAAAACAAAAATGTGTAAGACAAAAACGTTGCAAAACAAAAATGTGTAAAAAAAAAACTTAAAAGAACTGAGGGCCCCATATGATTAGCATAGGTGGCCATCTCTCCCATGACTGAGTTGTAAGGGAGAGATCCAAAATAATGAGCATCTATTTGAATTTCTAAGAAATGCCCAACTTCTCCCAATTGATGATCTTAGATTGAGGGAAGGAAGTTGGTGACACTCATATTCCAATGTGTCTATGCCTTCATTGTTGGCATGGGTTTCCTCAGTTCGTTCCATGCATATTTGTCTGCTCCTTCTAGTAGTTGTCAACCACAGGGTGTCTACTATTTCTTTTATGGTTGCTACATATAGGCATCTTTGTTGCAAAGTTTCAAGGACACACCTATTACATGGAGGCATTTCCTCCATGTCATCACCCAATGAATCATTGTATGTGATGCATGGAAATTTCATCTTTTCAATATTTCTGCAAATGTTTATCTTAGAAATTTCCAAGGAAAGATCATGGATCCTAAGCCATGCATCTAGTGTACTTAGCCATGCCCTTCGCATTATAATTGGGAAGTTTCCTTCATTCTTTTTCACTTCAATCACCAGAAAATTAGCTGGGTAAGACCAACCACACACAGTGGTAATGATGTCCTTCACCAATCCCAAGGGAATGGTGATGGACTGGTCCACCAGCTCTAGTTGAATGTTGCTCTTCTTGAGTTGTGGTAGGTTCCAGGCATGATACATCTCTCATGAAATTAAGTTGACTATAGAACCTGAGTCAAGAAGAGCCCTATGTGGTTCATTTTCAGTGATCTATAAATAGATTAAGGGACTCCCAGGGTCAGTTAGTTTCTTGGGAAGGTGGCCTACCTTAATCCAGTCAGTTATGGTATGTGTTAACATAACCGTATGCGTTAAGCTCTAATTTTGAACGGAATGGTGCTCCAAAGTGTTAGATGGTGGAGGAGTGTACATGGGCCCAACCGCTTGTTGTTGCGAGAGTTTGTTTCAGCTTTTGGTTCTGAAGAAAGGTCTTCTCTTTTCAGAACCAATAGTACATTGGATATTTACAGCTCTCATAGCATGACGTTGCTACAGTTGAGGAGGAAGTTCCCCTTGCATTGTTGGAGTAAGAGGCGTTACGGGAACTCCTTGTGGTGGAAGAGGTGCGGATGGATTTGGAGGATGGTGTGGATATGGAGTGTCTCCTAGAGGAGAAGGAGTCCTTCTAAAGTACTCCTAAACTTGGTAGTAATAGTTGGGGGTTGTGTGACTCATAGAGTCACTTGGATAAATTGGCTGCTGCACAAATATCCATACGGGTCAAGCTGCTGGTAATGGTACTGATGGTTTGGCGATGGCATCCCTCATGACTGTGGGTATTTCCACTGCTGATGTTATCCAATGGGCTATGGTGGAGTTCCACTTGGATAATACGTTAAGGGCTGGTGGAACTGCTTTGGGTTACCTTGTGGATAAGGTAACCTTTGGGGTGTTTGCCATTGGTTGAGTCTTGGATTAATTGCATACACCCCATACTCCTATAGATGTGAGATGATGGGGCAACATCCCTTAGGATGGTCATAATGGNTAGTTTCAATTTTAGAGTCTAAGAAACTCCATACGTCATCTACCTTAGCCGCTATTTCTATTGTCAACTTTTGAAGCGACAAGGTCTTTCTGTTCACCAACTCCTCGATTGTTGACTCATCCTCTTCATCACAAAATTTCACTCCCTTCTTTTGAAGAGAGGGATCACGGTTGTCCTCTTCTGCACTTTCCCTTTTTCATAGCTCATCTTCTTCTTTTGCTACTTGTTCCAACAAGCTGTGTACTTCATGGGTTCTAAGTTGTGAGAGTCTCCCTTCGGCATAAGTTCCCAAGGGTTCTTCTAGTTTCATGCCTTAGCCCATCCACGATGTGGTGAAGTTGATCTCTCTGAGCGTACCCATGGCCCAGGCAACGATGTAACAATGTGTAGTAGCGGGCCATGGTAGCATCCAATGGTTCATAAGTACCTTGCTTCTAGCCTTGGATCTAGTTATGCAAATTATACACTCTAGAGTACATCTGATACTTTTCGTTGAACAATTCTAACATCGTACTCCACCTCCTGATGGTTTCCGATTCTAAGGACCGGTACCAACTCTCTGCTTCTTTGGTGAGTGTCCTTGGGAACAACTTAAGTTTTTGCCACTCATTTTCTATATTCTGCAAGGCATAGGCATCGTGGAATGCCTATAAATGATTTTTTGGATCAACATTGTATCCCCCTTCAAATCGTGGGATATTGTTCATGTATAATCATTTGATCTGACTATCTTTTAAATGCCTTGTGGGAATCCTAATTTTCTCCGTTATGTCAAGCATACTTCAGGTTGCGAGTAGGGGTTCATCATGATCATCTCTTTCATGATGCCTATGATGTCTATGTTTTTCCCTACTCTCCCTATGTCCTTGCCCTTATCCTCTCTCTCAACTTTCCCGTCGAAGTCTTTTGTCCTTCTTACCTTTATGTTCATGATGGTTGTGCCCAAATGTGGAAGGAGAGGATGAGTGATGTGAATAAGGGGAAGAAGAAGGGGAACCATCACCATGACTATGTTTCTTGCCTTCTCTTCGGCTGCTATAGCTCCAATCGTGGTGACGATCTAAGTGCCCGTCCTTAGCATGAGTGGTTGTTCCCTCTGTGAACAGTTGGTGTTCACGGGCATCAGAACCATGATTATGTATCTTTGATCGTAGGTTCTGATACCCAACCTCCTCATCATCGTTAGGAGGGGGAACATCATTTGTTAAAGAACCCGTGATAAGGGGTTCCTCATCTCCTATTTCACTAAGGACGTGCGTGGCTTTGTCCTTCAGAAAAGTATGTTGACTCTCCTGCCTTAAGTCCCTCATATGTTGGGCATCTGTGGGATAATAATCCCTCATGTCAAAATCTTCCGCAACGTATTTAGCAAATAGTTCTTGTATGCCAATCTGTACCAAGGCACAGAAAAGCATGCAACAGATTGATCGATCTAGTGGTAACACAATGTTACCTTGCAAATCTCTCCATCGCAGCTATTCATTTTGATGGAGGATAAAGGTGAAGTCTGGAATATACTCCTTGGGATGAGTATGGACTATTTTATACTGTTTAGGACTTGGCTAATTTTGGCTATGTGTTTTATGTTGCCGACTGTCTCGTGTATGGTCCTTAGGTGGTGAGTTGCTCTTATGAGAAGAAGGAATTTTTATTGGTGTGCTATTTCATCATTATATAATTTTTATCTTGATTAACTTGAGGTTCGTTACGGCTCACAATGATGTGAGTGATATCCCTTATGTTCTATTCGGCGCACAAACACTTAATCCCCGGTAACAGCACTAATGATGAGTGGTGAGGTACCCCTACACTCAGCCATATGAAACGAGCGTAGCACGCGCGATCCAATCGAACTCCATAGACTAAATTCCTACATGCCCCATGGAACACTTGGGGTTAATCATTCATTATCTTCCCAAAATTACTTGTAAGTGTCATGGTGTATGGTTAAGTATGTCCGAGGTATATGATTTTCATGGTCTTTTATGGTTTTTCTCCTATGCTATTGAGGTGAAGGGTTGAGAAAGCTAACTAACTCTAACTAAGGACTAAGTCTAAAGTAACTAGCGTCAGCATCCATTCCCACTTACCGTACACACCCTGAACTATGCAACTATGGCTACCAAACACTAATTGTTACTGGGATCACCACATGTAACGCCTGTGCTTGAAGTGGCTGTACTGAGGCACTTAACTAGCCTAAACATGATGAGCAGCTGATTCCTTGACTAGCCGTAAACATCCGTAGATGCTCGTAATCAAGTCGTACTCATCACGCGTTCTAGGAGTTGAGGGTGAGAGAGACTAATCGCTATGAGCATTCGATTCCTTGATTAGCCATACACATTTGTCAATGCTCGTAATCAATTCGTACTTATGCCGCGCTAATGCAGGTAATAAATAACAAGTAATAAACCTATTCCATGCACTACAAGGTTTATCCACAAAGCTTGTCTTTATTGCCGTACACAACTTGCATTCAGGTACAAAGTTGCTCAAATAAAGATCCGTTCACCTAGGGACTCCTACTGCGGGCACATGAAAAATATTCTATATCTAGAGTGATCAAACTACCAGAGTTTGCCTACTTTAAGCCTAGGATGAGAAATAAAGGGAGTGCCACCTCTTATTTATAGATTTGGCGATGGACCGCGATATCACGTATGCGACATCGCAGGGGACGATGCAATATCGTGGCTTGTGCATATCGTGTCTCATCACCCATCTACAATGTGGCAAAGTTGATCCAATTGAGAATAACCATGGCCAGGACATCTATGCATTAAGGAATAATATCGACTAATGGCAGCATCCAAGGGCTCGTGTGTTCTTTGTTTCCATCCTTGGATCTATCTTCTCAACCTGGATACTTTGAAGTATGTTTGATATTTTTCATTGAAAAATTCAAGCATTATACTCCATCATCTAATAGATTCTAGTTCTAAGGATCAATACTAGTTTTCTTCTTCTTTAACAAGCGTCCTTGGGAATAACTTAAATTTTTTCCATTCATTCTCTATATTTTACAAGGTACATGCATCTTGATGATTAGAGTTAGAAGAAGAAGAGGATGATGATGAAGGTAAAGATGAAAGAGGACTAGAACCATCATGATGCTTGCTACCACCTCTTTGATGATTGTAACCACAATCATGATCTTATTTCTTGTCTGCATCCCTACCTTGACTTGCCTCTTTGGATCCTTCTTTGTCATTAGATCCATTCTTGCCAGAACCAGGATTGTGAATAGTGGACTACAAGTTCTGGTTTTGACCTCCTTCACCAAGTCAAAGAGAGTAATTTCACTAAATGGAAAAACCCCAAAGAAGGGTTCTCCACCATCTTTTTGGTACAATAGGAATGGAAAATCATGAAATCCTTTTTCCTTTGTAGATTCATAATGTTGTTCTACCTAGAAATTGCTAAGATGTTATGCCTCAGTGGGATGATAATCCTTGGTGTCACTATCCTACACCACGTACTTAGCATGAAGTCCTTGAAGATCCCATTGTATAAGCATTTTTTGAAGCATTTCAAGAATAGAACAATTGGACAGCAAAAAAATGTTTCCCTCCATGTCATGTCACCATAGTTTTTTATCCTGGTGTAGGATGAAGGTGAAATTTGGTACATACTCATCAGGATAAGCATATACCACTTGGTATTGTTGAGGTAATAGTGGATGTACTCCTTTAGACTTGGATGGAAAATTGATCCTATGAGAAGAAGACATTTTATATTAGAAAAATAAAAATTTAGTGTGCTTCTAAATATTGTTGTAGTAATCTTAAGATGTGATATGACTCTAAGGTTTTTTCCAATGATTTGAATAATTTTCAGTAGTCCTAGATAGCACATGTAATAACTAAAAGGTCCCCAACAACAGCACCAATAATGAGCAACGAGGTACCCCTACATCCAACCATATGAATCACTAAGGCATTCATGTGTGATCTAGTCGAATTCCATGGACCTATAGTTCTCTAATGCACTAATTCCCTAAGAAGTGAAATGGGAATTAAGAATGTTTTTTGTCTTCCCAACTACACTTGTGAAGTTCAAGGATATGGTTTAAGTGTAATTGAGGTACATGATGTTTATCATTTTATGTTTAATCAATTTAATCACCTACAACAAGAATGAAAGGTAGAGTAATTTAAGATCAAATTCATCTACTACCTAGCTAGCCTAACACATGTACCTGTTCCCACTTTCTAGACACATCCTGAACATTTATAGCACTATTGGACTACCAAACATTAAGTGTTTCTAGGTTACCAAGTGCTACACGTATGCTCGAAGTAGTCATGCTTGTGTTTATTAACAACTAGAAATTAATTACTTAATTAAAGTGCATTAAAGTAAAGTGCATGAATATTAAATGCATTAAGAAAACATTAATTTTTTCTCAGTGCTGCAAGGATGATCAAAAGGGTTTGTTTTTATTCCTATCACACTACTATGCTCAAGTACATTAGTGCTTAAACAAAGAACCATACACACTTAGACTCCTACTATAGACACTTGGAAAATATTCTAACTCTAGAAAAAACAAACTACAAGAGGTTCACTATCTATGACAAAAAACTAATGAAAAACTATATGAAAATCATGAGCCTGAGTGTTATATTTATAGGCTAGCATATGCCCTACAATATCAAATATTTGACATTGCATCTTGGACTCTAATATTCAATATCAAGTTCAATATCGGATACCTAATATTGGAGCCAATCAAAACATGATTCATCACCATCCATGAGCCAAGTAACTAAAGAGGATTACATGATGACTTTTAAAAAATATCATGTGTTAATTTATGATGACCAAATGAAAAAATCAAAGTTAGACAAGCTGGATAATTAGATCAATTATTTAGAATTCATCAGTCATTCACCAATAATTCATTACTTATTGATCATCTATATTCAACAATTCATCACAAATTTTATTATTAACATTATTCAATAACATCATCATCATCATTTCTCACACTTATTTCAATCATCATTCTATTCAAAATTCATTAAAATTGCACCACATTTTATGATATTAAAATTACACTTCATATATTTTGTCTTACTTCTACTAGTTTTTAAGCCTTTTGATTCTAGAAACTAGAAATTTTTATTACGTCTAGAAAATCACAAAGGATTTGTTGAATGATTACAATGCCTCAACATAATTTTGAAGAAATTTAAAAACATCATTTACGTAATGCCCCAACTAGATAGGATCAATTTAAAAGAAAGTAATTAGCATATTACAATTAATAGTATAATTCAATATTTTAGAAGCATGTCTGCAATTCTCCATTTTAGAAGCAATATTTTCTCAAGGTGTATCCACCAACACAATATCATCTAAAAATAGCATCCAGCAAGGGAGTTCTTCTTGTATTTTCTTTATTAATTTATTCATAATAATGGCAAATAAGCACAAACCCTTGATGTAGACCTACTTTAATTAGAAAATTAGATGTTGTTCTACAAACTATATTAATTTTAGTGGTAACTCCTTCATAGATGTCTTGAATCACTTTAATATATTTATTGGGATGTTTTTCCTCTACAAGGCTCACCAAATAATATCTCTAAATACTTTGTTATATTTTAATAATTTTTTTACTTTTTTGAATTTTTCCATCAATTGTCATATTAAGAAAATAGCCTCTATAGTAGATCTCACTCACATAAATCCAAATTAAGTTTCTAATCTTATTAATTCAAGTGTGAGATTCTGCTCTATGACTATCTCCCAAAGCTACATAATGTGGTTCATTAGCTTGATCCCTCTATAATTTATACAATTTTATACATTTCCTTTATTTTTGTAAGTGGGAAAAAAATTCCTTTACTTGTTGTGCCTTTCTCCATATTTTAAAATTTTGTTAAATAATTTTGTCAACCAAGAAACTCCTATATCTCCCAATGCTTTCCAAGCTTCTATAAGAATGTTATTTGGTCCAACAACATTTTCATTTTTCATCTTTGATAAGTCTATCTTCACCTCAAAGGAGTAAAGTTCATTAAGCAAACCAAAATTTAGTTCTTCTTCTTAGATATCTTCTCTTGGGAATTTCTTCTTTAATAATTTTTTAAAGTAAGTTTTCCACCTATCCAAAATTTCATTGTCTTTTATCAAAATTCTTTTATCTGCTTCCTTGATGCACATGACATGATCAATGTCCTTACATTTCTTGTTTATGATTTTTGGACATTTATAAATAGATTTTTCTCTTTCCTTTCTTCCTAATGTCTCAAAAAATCTATCCAAGGCCTTATATTTAGCTTTGGTTGCTGCTATGGTTACTTCCTTATTTTTCATTTTGTTAGCTACCACTTTGCTACAATTCCTATCTATATATCTACATACATACATACATATATATATACACACACGTGTGTATGTTTTAGTTAGCATGTTTCACTTCATCACTCCACCACCATGTCTCCTTTGGGATGTAGGTTATGCCTATGTTTCACCTAAAATGTTCTTTCCAATTTTCTAAATGTAACTTTTCATTTGCTTCCAAATTAAATTTGCATAGCAATCCCAATTCCAAGTGTCTTCATGAAGTAATTGTTGGCTATATGTCCATAAAGGTATATATAGTTGTCTAGTTTTGATTCCAACACACCCATGTATTCTACAATTAGTTATTATTAATGAAATTCATGTATTGAGATATGAAGTAATCCACTTAAATTTTTCTTAATAATAAATAATAAAATAGCTGTAACATACAAACTTTTATGAAATTGGAAATTTGAATTTAAAATTTATATTACATTCGTATACTTTATAGATCTATTGGATATTAGAAATATACATGCTATGAGTTTTCAAAATATAATTAAAAATTCATAAGTTTTCTTGATAATATTTAGAACAAGTTAACCAAATTTGTAATTATAATATCCCACTTATGTTTAATATACTTAAATGTAGGGCATTGGAACAAAATGTGGTATTCATCTTCAATTAAATTTTGATTGCACAATATGAATATTCCTTCTTAATGAGGAACTTTTAGCCATCTAACTGTTTTAGCTCTTAAATGATGAGCTTACATTCTTTATGGGCTAATTATGCACTACAAATTATGAGAAACAACAACAATTAAGTAGTTTTTCTTTGAATTAAGGCCTTCCTAATACTATTCAAATATCATATTTATATTAATCATAAATAAAATATTTCATGTAATAAAATTTTGTACATCATCCCTTTTCTACATGGGTAAGCAAGCTTTGCAATCTTATCATCTTTATAAGATAATGATTTTTATTTCTTTTTCATTTTTCTATCATCATCATTATCACCCTTCCCTTATCCCAACTTCCATTCTCATATCATGCTTCTTAATTTCACAAAGTTTACATATCCAACTAATGATATATTAAAATAGTTTAATTAAATTTAAACTATATTCTAACTATGTATAAATCTAACCTATTAATAAAAACTATTAAAATGGACAAAAAAATAAAAAATAATTATAACATTTAAACTAAAATAAACTTTTCTTCATATAGAAAATTCTTAGAAACTAGATAGAATTTGCTATAATATTTTTAAGAAATTAAACTTAAAAGCAATTTGCTATAATATTTTTAAGAAATTAAACTTAAAAGCATCATTTTCATCCTAACCATGTTCCAAAAAATATATTGACTACATAACTTTTCTTGCATCATTTGCATTTATTAAAGATCTAAATTGAAAAAAAAATGATCTATGAGACTTCTCATGTTTCTACCATTGACACCCATTGTAGAGCTTATATCTTTCAAACCATAAAATATTTTCACATGAATTTTTAACTAAAATTTTATATAGATGTTATTCCTAAATGAAATAGGAATCATGAAAAAATTTAAACAACGAGAAAGTTAGAATTGGCTTATTAACTAACACTAGTTATGATAAAATTTTGAGTAACAAAAAGAAGAGAAAGATACATTTTATAGGCTAGATCTTTGATACTATAATACATCTTACTATAAAATTTTATAAGATGAAGATATGACTAGTAGATTTTAAATGCAATTGGAATTAGTGAAAACTAATAAGTACTGGTATAGATATGTCATAATTGGTAGTCACCATTTATTATAGAAATAATATGGATTGAATTGTAAGACATGAGAATGAGAGAAATGTGACTGAAAATAATGTGAATATATTAGAATGAGTGTGAATAATTCAGAGTAGGCTTTGGTTTCTTATCTTATATTGAATTTGGAGCTCTTCTCTATACAATCCATTCATGCAAATATTTTCAATCTAAAACTATGGCTTCTTAACTTTTCTTCTTACATTTTCATGAATTACAAGCATTTTTTCTATTATACATGTATTTTCTAAAGTATACATAATCATTAATTATTTTAAATTCTAATTTTTAACTTGGGATCATTTGAAGTGCTTACTTGAAACTTGACTAGATGTCTTCATGGTGGAATTGAGACTTCAAATGCATACTATGTGTGACAATATATCCTTTAGAAAGAAGCTTGAAGACATGATCTTCATACCTCTTTTCCTTAAACATATTTGATGTATCAATGATTTGCCTTCTTGGATTATTCTCCTCTTGTTAATTTTTCATTATTACTTTCTTTTTTTCTTATTCTTTCTTCTAAATTATTATTGTGAATGCTCTCCATTCTTTTCTAGATCCTGAATTTTTATTTTTCCAAAGGTTTGAAATCAATTATATCATGTTTTTTATTTACTTGTTTTGATAAATGATTTTCCTCTTTTTTTTTCCCTTCAATACCTTTGATGCATTGATCTTTTCTTTATTTTTGAAAACATGGGAATCATTTCTCCTTCTTCAAAGATTTCATTGAGGTTGAAATCTAATTCTTCTAGTTTGGAGCTTAATGTAGATGCATAATATTGTGATAATTTTGAGACTCCATTTTGCTTCATTGGTGCCATTGTTTCTAAATAATAGATTTGGTTCTCTACCTTGTTCAATATTTTATGCCATTTTCCTTTATTTATGATTATGTAAAATATATTATTAAATAATACTTTATTCCATTTTTGACCACTACAAAGAATTCAATAATCAACATAAAAAAAATATCATGAATGTTAATCAAGTGTCTATTTTTTAATGTAAATAAAATATTATCTACTCCTTCAACGTTAAGATTTTTTTCTACTTCTAATTGTATTTTTCCAAGATTTGTGTGAGGCTTGAAATAAACAAAAAGTTCTTTGTTAAGTATCATTTGATGTAAGCACCTACTACCTATTAATCATGTGTTTGGTGGCTCTTTTATACAATGTGATATGAGATAGGAAACTATTTCTCTTTTACTACTTTTAGCTTTTCTTTATTTTAATATCTTTTTGCATATTTATTTCTTTCTTTTTGTCTTGATTTCTTTTATATACAATGCTCCACATTAATTTCACACTTTCATTGTTGATGTTATATAATTGTATTGAATTTGAAATAGAGTTGCAAATAATGGATTTGTTAAGTCATCTTTTTTCTTAATTTCTTCAAATTCTATTCTTCTTACATTGTTCAACACATTCTTGCTTGGAGATTTTTGAGAGCTTTTGCTAACTCTTTCTAATTTGCACTTGTAACAATCTTACGTGATAATTTAAAAATTCTTAAAATTAAAATAAATGACATATCTAAGTGTCCTTTTACTACTTGTATACTTTAAGAAATCATATCATACCTAGGAAAAATCATTGCATTTGATAATTTACTAATTTAAGTTCTCTTATATCTCAATAAAGTTTCTCCATGAAAAAGACCTTAGTTAGAATGAACATTGGATTTTTTTTTTATGTAAACATCATATCAAGGGAAATATTTTCTTTTTTAGTCTAAGCATGAATGAAGTTATAATGAATTTGAATGTGTTTTATTCTTCCTTGAAACTCAAGATTCTTAAATGATATAGTAGTAAAATAATAAAATCCTAGTATCTATTTCAAATTTAATAAGAGTACAACTAAAACCTTAGTCATTTAATTCTAGCTCAACCAAATTATGTTTTTTCTCAATGAGATAAAAAAGTAATAAAATATAAATTAGAAACATGTTAAATTATTACATTAGTTAAATACCACATCTGCATGTACATTAATTAACTCAAATAAAATGAAAAAAAAAGTAAAAATTAATTTGAAGTGAAGAAATAGAGTTACTTATAACTAAGGAATTCCTTAGTTAGTTAACTCCACTTGAAATAAAAATATATTTAAAAAATAAAAAATTGTTGAAATTGAACATACATGTATAGTGATGCAACATTCCTATCTTCTCATCAAATCATCTATTTTCTATAGACAATAGTATAGGAGAGA
Organism: Gnetum montanum; assembly: GCA_015680685.1. Taxonomy (NCBI): domain Eukaryota; kingdom Viridiplantae; phylum Streptophyta; class Gnetopsida; order Gnetales; family Gnetaceae; genus Gnetum; species Gnetum montanum. The sequence continues at coordinate 51,930 of MNCI01025009.1, forward strand.
TCATCATATTGAAGACAGATCAAGCATCGAAAGTATAGAGAAATGTCAAATCAATTTCAAAAAGCAAGCACAAGTAAAGGTCATAGATTATGATAAGAGTAGGAAGTATCCCTTAAAATGATTAAAAACAATATGGAAGAAATTTTTTGGTACAAATAAGAATTGATGCAACAAATTAAGAATAAAGAGCATGAACTTATGAATAAAACATGAAAAAGAAATGGATCATGGAGCATTCAAGATTGCAAATTTATTCAACCCATAACAATAGTAATAAAATATATGTTATTAGCTATAGTGGATAATACACAATGCTCAAGAAGCTTTGATTATACCTTTGCCTCAACAATATCATACATATATAGTGATGTGAGGTTCCTATTTTCTCATCAAAGCATATGTTGTATGTAGAGAACATCATACTAAAGAAAGATCAAGCATCACAAGAATAAAGCAATGACAAATGGATTTCAAAAAGTAAATAAACACAAAGGCCATAGATTATGACAAGAGTAGAAAGCAACAATTAAAAAAGATCAAAGAAAAGATCGAATAATTTCATTGGTAAAAATAATTAATAATTACTACAACAAATTAAAAAAAAAGTATGAACCTACAAATAAAATGTGCAAGAAAAATGGATGATGGAGCATCTATTTAGTACCTGATAATAGCAAAAGCATAGAAACCCTTATTTATTATGGATAACATATAATGTCTAGCAAGATTCAATGATGTCCTTACTTCTTTCTTTTATATCCATCGCTAATTCAAGAATTTTTCACGTTGAAAAATTTTTTTAGAAGTGCTAGGTTACACATTGTGAGTGACTATGTATTACACCTTCACATATCTCTAAGTTGACTACAATCTATTGCATGTCACACCCACCAAAACCTAGAATGCTACTTCTTCTTCATGTAAGAGAAATACGAGGTATAATTCCTTAAAACCTCAAAACTAAAAAAAATAGCTTTTATTAGTTTGATGGAACTTTGAGTCATATGTAGTGCCTTGTAATAAGACATTTTGATAGAACCTGAGATCATAGACACTTATCAGTGAAACTAGCTACTTGTGGTAGCCTCCAGTGTTTTCTAGAGCTAACTATGAACTCTTTTGAGTTATACTCAACTCACAACTCCCTATCTATCTCTAAAACTTCTTTACAAATAGATTTTTGACTTATTGTGATCCTCTAGGAGCTGCATAAGCTTATAATCTCAAACTATGATTGGCTTCAAGTTACTCCTACCTTACAAATACTAATACAAACTATAAAAATGTTAAGAATAATCCCCAATTGACACCAAGCTTGGGAATCATATCCTCTAAGAATCATACAATATATTGCAAGTTGAGAATTATAATTTAAGAATGGGAGGTATTCCTACATTAAATCCTCCATCCTTGAAAAAGGTAAACTAGGTGAACAATGATTTAGGGGCAGTGGTGATATGTTAATCAACTAATTATTTTTCATAGATCCATACAACATCAACAACAACTTGAACCATCCAATGGATCAAGTACTCAAACTTCTTTGTGCCTCGTCTACTTGAAGCCTCCCTCATTTTTAAGGTAATTTCATTCCTCTTCTTTGAATACTTAGGGTTAACAATATCAACTTTAAGTTTTTCATGCTACTCTTCAAGGTTTTATCATCATCAAACCCATGATAATTGATCAAATCTAAAATAGTAAATACAAAATTCATATCAACATCACTAGGCATTAGAATTTTAAAAGCACTGGCATTGATTTTGATCATAATTTTAAAAGATCCCATATTTCTTTCTTTTAGTTGGAAAAAATTGATTACCCTAAACCTCTTATTATCCAAATTAATTTGAACAATCTCACAAATTTGGAATATAATCCTTCTCTTATCTTCATTCATCTTTTGGAACACTTCTTCAACCTTTTTGATCAATATTTCTTTAACTTGAGAAGAAAGTGTTTAATTTCTTATAAAAATTCAACACTTTATTATTTCTCCCTATCAAAATTGATGAGAAGTAGCTATTCCCTATGCCCAACTATAAAAATCACTATTTTCTACCTATTATCTAGTTGAATTCTATGGAATTTATTTACCAAAGTGGTCGATATTCCTAGATGCTGAATTATATAGTCATTAGTCATTGGCTTCCCAATCTACACTTGTGTTAATCTATGTGTATGGTTATGTGTGGTTGAGGCATAAGATATTTATTTTTATACTTTTTATTATCTTCTTCACTTGCTAAATGATTAAGTAAATAAAGATTCAATATTTAAACTAAGTAATCAATTAAATCATTAATTATCTAACTAGCCTAACATAGAGTATCTATTCCCATTTTTTGTACATATCCTAAATGTATATTAACACTACTAGGTTACCAAGTATATACTATTAAGTGTACCAAGTATCCACTACTTGGATTACCAAGATTTAACATGTTCTGCTCGGAGTGGTTGTACTCACATTGCTTTCAAATGGTAGTATTAATTGCTTAACAAGAAGAAAGTAAATTGTATGTAAAGTAAATTGTTGGAAAGTAAAATTATGCTAGTTCAAGTGTTGCAATGAATAGAAGGAATCTCAATTTTATTTCCATTCATACAAATGTGTCTAGTGTATTTTACAATAAAAATTTGAATACTCATAAAAAAAATAAGTAGGAGTGTTTTGAATAGATGGAGACATGATGAGATCTTCATATAGTTCTTAGTAGTGGAAGTTCTTGTGGCTTTGATGATCCTTCATTATGTCCTAGTGTTGCTGGAGGTTGAGATTGCCATACTATTGGTACTACTACTAAAAATTTGAAGGCATCTAGAAGTGCCTTCATTTTCTCCTCCTTGCTCTCTGGGTCATATATGGTCTAGGATGCTTTACCTAGATTGGCCAGTATAGCGACATCACATTGGCATGACAATGAAGGAAGCATCTTCTTTACCTTGATAAACTAGGCTACAAATGTTTTACATTCAACATCAAACATTCTAACAAGGTTTTGTAGCTCTTGATAGTATTTTATCCTCCTTGCCAAGTTCTCAATAATAGTTTGTTGATCTATGAATCTACATTTGAGAACTTCAAGCTTAATGTCGATTATCTCCAACTTTTTTTTAATATCTTTATGGATCTTGAACTCTACCTTATAGAGGAGGTAGGAGCTAGTAACTTGCTTCTCCAATTTGCTTCTTGGCCTCCCTAATATTAGCATTTCCAAGTTTGCATAGAGAACATTAGTGAGCTTGATCTACTTAGTCATCTTTTTAATCTGCAACTCCTTCAAGTAGATTTATACTTGATTATATGCATTCAAACCATAAAAAATGGGCTGCCACACATCCCCTCTTTGTTGAAGTTGTTGGATATCCTTGTTTACCTACACCTTGGCCAATTTGATTTTCTTTTCATTAATCTCCTTGAGTTGTTCAACCTAGTCTCTATAGCAATTCCTCACAATTTCAAATTGTAGGGCTTCATTATTCTAGGTACCTATTTCAATTTTAGTCCATTATCAGAAATAAGTGTCCTTAGCATACCAAATCTATTTACAACATATTGTTGTATAGACTAAGATGTCATAGAGGATGTATAATTGGTGATAGCCACAAATTTTGTTCATTTCATGCAATAGTCAACAACTACAATTATGTAGGGCTTTCCATTGAACATGGGGTTGATGGATCACATAAAGTCAATTACCTAGAGGTCAAAAGGCTCTAGTGGTTAGATTCACTATTAGATCCTTTCCATACAGGAAATTATCCCTCCATCTCATTGGCATCTAGCATAGGAGTAGATGAAGTGATGTGAATTCCTGAAGAGTGTCTACCAATAATATCCTTGCATGAGGATCTTAATGATCATTTGCCTCCTAGCATAGTGGCCCCTACAAGGGCCCTCTTGTGCATCTTGAAGCACTTGAAATTGATCACCATCAAGAACACACCATCTAACTAGGACATCTGTGAAAACCTTATAAATTTTTTCATTAATCTCCATGACCTGGTGAAGAAACTATTATTTCTGCTTATTGTTCCAACCTTGTGACATCTCTTTAGTGAGTAGGTATGATGGGACATTCTCATACCAGTTGTTCTCCTTGAGATCATGTTAGTTCATAGCATTAGCAAAGAGGAGTTCATTAGAAAATTGATCTAATAGTGGGCCCTCCTCCTCCTTGCTATCCCATCATAGCCAAAATAATTGATCAGCTACCACATTCTTGGTTCCCTTACTATCCACCATAGTGAGAGTGAACTCTTGCAGAATCATTAGCCACTATATAACATAGGGGCTCACCATTGGTTTGTTCATGAGAAACTTGATAGCACTATGGTTAGTGTGCATAAACACCTTATATCCAAGCACATAGTGCTTGAATTTTTCTAGAGCATACACCACTACCATAAGTTCTTTCTTGGTGGTGGTGTAATTCAACTATGCACCCACAATGCTCCTACTTTTTGTTGGCACATTTTCAGCCATTACATGGAGCAGGAGTTTCAGTTTACTTCAAGAGAATAAAAATAAAATAGGTGTTAAAATTCGGAAGATTTTTACGGTGGTAAAATACATATTTTATTTTTAAGCTTACATTGGGCAAAGAATGTAATATTTCAGCATATTACATTCAACCAAACTTAGACTGGGTCAGTAGCGATGGCGGACACGAGGTATGCCTGGCCTGGCCATACAAATGTATCAAGGATGAACATTATTCAAGAATGGTGTTGGTCTTGCTTTCACAAAAGCCAATGAACAGAGAAAATAGATTTTGTGGTAAGAAGAAACAGTATAGCATACTGCACTGAATGCTTTCAGAGACAGGGGGACATCTTGTGCTCTCAAAACAAAAAAAACGCAGTATCAATATAGCAACAAAAACAAGTGATGCTTGGCACTAACATTTTGCCAAGAAAACACCAGAAATAACTTCATATTCCTCTTCGAAATTTTGTCAAATACTTGCCACGCAGGGTTTCTTTTTCTGTTTTCACAGTGAGCCTAATTTCTTGGCCAGAGGCTACAGTAAAATGAATGAAACAGGGCTAAAACGTAGGTGGTTACGATGCCTACACCTCTGCCTGTAATTCTGGACGGTTACCAGCAAAAACAAAAAAAATAAAAATACAAATGCACCGGACTTGAACGCTGCCCATGTATAGGAGCAGGACACCATCACCGAGGGTTTACAATCTCAAGCCATTTCACCGCCAATATGGGTAAAATAGTAACTACTGTTGAGCTGTGCGTAGAAGCTGTTCCAACTGCAATCATGTTTGTGGGGATTCAATGGATGACACACAGCCATGGCGGATGCGGAAGACGTGGAGATGGCAGTAGCAGAGCAGCAGCAGGGCTTCAGCGACATCAGCAATGAACCAACGACGGTGGCAATCATGACCTCGGGCCAATCCAAGGCAGAGTAGTGGCAGAAAAATAGTGGACGGAGCAAGTTCGGTGGAGTGGAACAACATAAATCGCGGGAATAGGCTAGGTACAGGAGAAGCCATCGGGCAACGCGGTTAACTGCGTTGGAAAATTATTTACTTTTGAAACGTATTTTCCATTCCATAAAATTAATTTTATATCTGATTATATTCCTTGTAAAAATGAAATGATTACGTTTCTAAAGCCTCAAAGATAAACATTGGATATAAATGCTGGATACCTACCTATTAAAGTTATTTTCAAAGACACAATTCTTGGGATATTTACACTTGTCAGTTGCAGATTTTTTTTATCATAACTATCCAAAATTGTTGTAACTTACCTAACTTGTTGGGCAAGTACTCTCCTAGTTGGTTGGCCAAGTTACTTGGGAGAAACGTTAGGTAAGATATTTTTGAATATGTAACTTACCTAACTACCTTGAAACCCTATAAAAAGGCTTCAAGGGTCAAGAAGGAATGATCAAGGAGATCATCACTTCTCACATCATAATAACAAGGGGTCTCACACATCACACTTGGGATCNCTATAAAATTTCTATTAAAATTTTGCCATAGAAGTGCTTGTGTTTA
>MNCI01025009.1:58075-79622 GCA_015680685.1 Gnetum montanum
GCAAGTAATTTTGGGATTTTTAGATTGCTCTTACTGTTCTTGTTGCCCCTATAAAATTTCTATTAAAATTTTGCCATAGAAGCGCTTGTGTTTAAAAGTCTTGAGAGCATTTTAGTAGTAAATTTCATTATTGTGGAACGTCTGGGAACTGCTATTGGGATTGTTGTAAGAGAGCCTCTGTTTGTAGTCACGCCGTTGAACAATTCAGTAGTCGAGAGGGTTCAGAAAATCTTTGGTATTTTGATGGGACCAGAATAGCTTCTTTTTATCTTTGAAGTGAATTCCTGTGGTATTTCAATCAGAAATTGTCAAGTCTTTTAAAGGTTCTGTTTGAATGCAATCGTTGACATCTATTATCTAGTCAAAATGGAGTCTCGTACGTGGTAGTTTACGCAGCAATTTTTGGTAGCATAGTAGGATTGTCTTGAAGATATTGCTTGTTTGAGCCTTGGAAGTTTGAACAATTCGTAGATATTGAATTTGGGATAGCTTTATTGCGAAGTGTTTACTCGTGTCATTTTACCTTGTTTAAATATTTGAGGTCTACACAAATCTGCTTTCTTTTCTTTTCTGCTTATTTCCATTGAATCTTGCTCTATTTCTAGTTTTCTTGTGGAACTATCTCTTTCTCTGGGGAAAATTAGGAGTAGATTGCGGAGTTGTGCTCAAATGTTTTTGCAAAATTTTATTTGTTACAAGTAGGTATTATAAGGACCGTGTAGACTAGGCAGTTGAACAAAATAGGAAATTTTCAAGAACTCACAGTACTGGGCAAAGTTGGCTGAATCTCTTTAAAGTAAGTCATTTGTAGTTCACACACAATACAATTGTTACATTTTACACAACCACACGCCACAACAGCACACACACATACTCACATTAACTACTGAGTTTATTTGGAGGTATCTGGGCCTTGGTGTTGCCAGAGACCAGCAGGCACCTAAATCCTGTTCGAGGACACTCATTGGCCGTCGCGTCCCAAACGGTCGCCAACAATTGCATAGTGGATATAATAGGGACATATCTAATCATCTAGTTNTGTCCCAAACGGTCGCCAACAATTGCATAGTGGATATAATAGGGACATATCTAATCATCTAGTTATGTAAGCATAGCTCTCAATAGATAGTTGCATGCATCTATCAAGATATGAAATAGTCTAGACCAATTTGGAGCTAATAGGATTGGTGTTTCTACAAGCTTCTACTTGAGATACTAGAATGCATGCTTTCCTTCCTTAGTCTAGAAAAATAGTACATACGTCCTTATAAGCTCCACCAACGGTTTAGCAATTTTTGAAAAATTCTCAATAAAGCACCTATAGTACCTAGTGTGTCTAAAGAATGACCTCACATCTTTAATAGATTCAAGTTGTTTGGTGATTCATTGGATGACCCTTATCATTTCTAGGTCTACCTTGATCACCTTGCTATAAATATGGTGCCCAAAGATAATGCCTTCTTAGACCATCAAATGGCTCTTCTACCAATTAAGCCTAATATTAGTCTTCACACACCATTTAAGCAGTTGTACCAAATGGTCTAAGGCTTGCTCGAAAGAAGCCCTATAAGTCGAGAAGTCATCCATGAAGACCTACATCTCACTACTAATTTGTTATTAAAAGATACTAAGGGCCAAGCATTGGAAAGTAGTAAAAGAATTACATAGGCCAAAGGGAATCTTATGATATGCAAAACTCTCCCAAGGACTTTTGAATATCATTTTGGCCTAATCCTTCAATGCAATTTGCATTTTGGTTATAGCCACCATAATTGTCCAAAAAAATGTAGTAGCAATGCCCTACTATTATGTCAAACACTTGGTCAACAAATGGAAAAGAAAAATGATCTTTGTAAGTTTCCATGTTCAATAACCTAAAATCGATGTAGATTATCCACTTTCCTTCCTTCTTTGGCACTATGAAAATTGGGCTAATCCACTCATTATTTGCAATAGGATAAATGAACCCTACATTGTGGAGTTGCTCAATTTCTTCCTTGAAAATCTATTTGAGCTTCGGGTTCAACCTCTTCTACAGCTACCTCTTTGGTTTTATGGAGGAGTCTATATAGAACCTATATTAGCATAACCTAGGATTGATTCTAGTGAGCTTAGGTTATGACCAAGTAAAGGTTGTTGGCCATTTATTGAGAACTTCCAATAGCTTCTTCTTTTGTTTAGGAGCAAGTGTGGCATTGATAATGATTAGCTTACCATTATTTAAGAAGGCATACTTCATGCTTTCTATTAAAGCCTTCAACTCAAGAAGCTCCTACTTGAATGTTTCAGGGATCTCCAACTCTCCACAATTTATTTTACCTTATTCTTTAGAGAGTTGGCAATTGATCTACTTCATTGATCTATCTTATCTACATAAGAGCTTCTCAAGCTCTTGGTTGGTTCCATGCATAGTGTTGAGCTATCCTTTGTTTCAATTGTTAGCCACTAGATATCCTCCTCTTTTATGGCTACTACGTACAAGCACCTTTGAATTTTTGTGATGTCTACATACTACCTACATGATTTGAGTATTATGGTTTTTACAATCCATGATTTTTGCTTACAGTGGCACCCTGTGTTATTGTACATGATGCATGAAACACACTTCTTCTCAATCTTTCCAAATTTATTCTTCTTAAAAATCTCCAAGAAGAGGTCTTGTATCTCTAACCATGCATCAATGGTACTTAGCCATGCTCTTTCCACATAGATCACTAGGAAGTCAACAAGATTAAACCATCCATAGATGGTGGTCACAATGTCCTCCATCAATTCCAAGGAAACAATGATGGATTGTGATGAGTGGCGAGGTACACCTACACTCAACCATACGAAAAGAGTGTCGCACGCGTGATCTGGTCGAACTCCACAGATGGACTAGTTGTGGCACCTAGATAGTTAGCCTTAGGTCGTAGTTCGTTGTCTTCCCACCTAGACTAGTATTCCATTTGTCATGTATGATTTAGTTTAGATGAGGTGTATGATATGTTCCTAATCTATGCTACTCCTGAAGGTAGTGGAAAAGAATATTAACTAAGCTAAGCTAGGAGGGAAAGGGTAAGAAAATCTAATTTAGCCTAACTGCGACGAGCAACCGATTCCTTGATCAACCATACACATCTTGGACCTCGTGCACAACTACCACTGGGATTACCAAGTGCAGATCTTAGGTATGCCACTGGGATTACCAAGCGCAGATCCCAAATATGCCACTGGGATTACCAAGCACAAATCCCAAATATGCCACTGGGATTACCAAGCGTAGATCCTAGCTACACCACTGGGATACCAAGCAGTCACACTTAAATGCTCGTAATCAAGTTGTACTCGTTCCGCGATCTAGGAGTTTAAGGGTGAGAGAGAGGAAATAGTAAATAACATTAAATAAATAAATAAAAAAATAAATAACAAAGTGAATGTTGCAATGATGAAGTAATCTCGATCTTTATTTCCGGTCATGTGTGTGTCCAAGTACGTCACACTCGAGTAGAGACACTATACAATTACATTCACCACACTGTGGGCAGACACAAGAAAATAATCTAACTCTGGAGGGATCAAACTACCAGAGCTTCACTACTTCTAACTCCTACATTTCTAAAATTGGGAAAGCCACCTCTTATTTATAGATATGGCGGCGGACTCCAATATCGTGTATGCGGTATCGTAGGGAAGACGCGATATCGCGGGGGATGCGATATCGCAGCCTATGCAAATCATGTCTCATCATATTGATTCATCAACTCTAATTGAATATTACTATTTTCGAGTGGAGGTAGGTTCTAAGCTTTGTACATATCTTGTGATATCAAGTTAACTCCGGAACTTGAGTTTAGAAGAGCCTTGCAAGGTTTATTTCTTGTGATCTACAAGGAGATGAGGGGACTCCTAGGATCAAATCACTTCCTTAGAAGGTTGCTAGCCTTAATCTAATCAATGACTATGTGGGTTAACATTACAATGTGTACTTTGGGAGCATTTTGGTTTGAATGGTTCTTGAGAGATATTTTAGAGAATGTAGGAGAAGTAGGGTCAATAGTCATAGGTGTTTGTGAGGTCTTTGTTGGAATGTTGGTTCTAAAGACTAGTCTTTCTTGAGGCTTAGTGTTAGAACCACTTGGCTAAGGAACTGACTATAATTTTATAGTGCTTGTGGTATTTCTTTGCTATGGCTAGGTTGGTATTTCTCCCTCCATGGATGGAGTAGGTGAAAGAGGAGTTATAGGTAGAGGTGCAAGAGTGGAATGATGAGGAGAATCATAAGAAAATGGGGACTTTCCCCATGAAGATGATGCTCTGTAATACTCAAACGGATAGTAGTGGTGTTGGAAGGAAACATGACTAGAAGAGTCACATGGGAAGATAGGTTTCTAAACATAGTACTCCTATGGATCTGGCTAGTAGCAAGGGTACTACTATCTTGGCGATGGCATCCCCCATGACTATGGATATTACCACTACTGATACTAATCATGAGGCTAAGGTGGTGCTCCAATTAGATAGTAGGATTGTTGGTGGAACCACCAATATTTACCTTGAAAAATAAGGCAACCTCCTAGGTGCTTGCCATTTGGTCAATCTAGGATTCAATGCATACATCCCAAATTCTTGCAAGTGTGACATAATTTGGCAACATCCCTTAGGATGTTCACACTAACAAATGTCACACCCATCATCATCTATTTTGGAATCCATAACCTCTTCTACTATAGTAACTTTGTACTTACCCTTATGATGGGCACATTCAGCTTTTTTTTTTCTTTCTTCTGTCACAATGACTACCTCCTTGGTCTCTATTCTCCTTAGTAATTCTTAGAGAATCTTGGAATTTTTCAGCCATGAAGTGCCACATTTTGTCAACCTTGGCTAATATTTTAGATACAAATTTTTATATTCGTAAGGTTTTTTTTTACACTACTTCATCAATTGATATCTCCTTCTCATTATCACAAAAATGGACCTCCCTTTTGTAGAGGGATGGATCCCTATTATACTATTCTGAACTTTCTCTCTTTCTCAACTTACCTTCTTCCTTAACTACCTACTCAATGAGCCTTTGGATCTAATGGGCCCTTAGCTCCAAAAGCCTCCCATGGGCATAGACCCCAAGAGTTCTCTTAATTTCATTTTGGAGCCCATCTATGATATGGCATAGTTGATCCCTTTCAAAATAGCCATGGCATAGGCACAAGTGCAATAGAGAGTAGTACTTGCCCATGGCTACATCCAAGGATTCATGAGTTCCTTGTTTCCATCCTTGGATTTTCCTTCTCAAGTTGGACACTTTAAAGTATATCAAGTACTTTTCATTGAACAAGTCAAGTATCATACTTCACCTTTGAATTGATTTTGGTTCTAAGAACCAATACCAACTTTTAGCTTCTTTGAAGAGTAGTCTGTGAAATAGCTTTAATTTTTGCAATTCATTATCCATGTTTTGTAAGGCATAGGCATTGTGAAATGCTTGTAAGTGATTTTGTGGATTTGAATTATATCCCCCATTGAACTTAGGGATATTATTCATATCTTACCATTTGATTCAACTATCTTTCACATACCTTGTTGGTATCCTAACAACCTCTACAATGTTTAGCATTTTTCTTATTACCAATAGGGGCTCATCATGGTCATAGTGGTTGTGGTTTCCCCTATCATGGACATGAAGCCTATGATGATCCTTATTATCCCTTCTTTCATTATTCTAATAATATTCTTGTTGTTCATGCCCATGATCATTGACATTACTATAGGATCTAAAATCATCCTTTTTCCCAATTCATCTCTATCATGGTTCTTGTTACCTCTGAAACTCTAATTGGAGTTGTAGGAGGAAGATGATGATAATGAAGAAGGGGAAGAGGAAGGAAAACTATCACTAGAGGGGTGCCTACTACTTCTCCTTCTTTGGGGCCTACCCCATTCACCATGTTTGTCTTTGTTTTGATGCTTGTCCTCCTTCCTACCCTAGTTGCCTCCTTTCAAAGTTCACTGATCATGGGATCCATTATTCCCAAAACCAAGGTTGGTTACAATTTATTGTATCTATTGGTTAAGGGTCTTCTCATCCAAGAGAGGAGGAGAATTAGTGTATTAAGAGCTCCCTAAAAGGAAGTCCTCACCTTCTTTATGTATTTGTAGGAATAAGTGTGTATGGCCCCGTTTACCTTTTGTGGCCTCATATTGGGCCTCCATCTACCAATCTTTCCTTTTATATGCCTCTATGGGATGGTAATACCAATAGGCATGGTCTTGCACTATGTACTTAAAATTGAGTCCTACAATGCTCAATTTGATGATATTATTGAGCAACATTGCAAGAATAGATTGGTTGAGAGGCAACGCAATGTTGCCTTCCATGTTCCTCCATTGCAGCTACTCATCCTAACATAGGATGAAGGTGAAGTGTAAAGTGTACTCATCTAGATGAGTGTAGACCACTTTAAACTATTGTAGTACTGGCATCTTGTGGAATTCATATTGTTGTTGATTAGGTCTTCTTATGAATGATGAAGAGTTTTCCTTGTGAGAAGTATCCATGTTAGTTCCAAAGAAAAATATTGTGCATGTATTATTATTATTTATTGATGGGACGTGATATTGCATGGGCCATGCTATCGCATACGCGATATCGCGTCCACTGCGATACGGCATCCCCCGAAATATCGCGTACGCGATATCGCAGCGTGCCACCAAATCTACAAATAAGAGGTGGCTCTCCCTTGTTTCTCCATCTAGATTAAGCCCTTAGCCAAACTCTTGCAGTTTTTACATTCTAGAGTTAGAGTAATTTCCATGTGCCACAATAGGAGTCCCAAAGTGAATGGATCTTATTTGAGCAAATATTGTACCTGAGCACAAGTTTGTGTACGAAAATAAAGATAAAATTTTTGGATAAACCTTGCAGTGCATGGAATAAGCTAAATAGGAATTTATTTATTGTTATTTATTGTTCATCACTTAAATGCTTTATTAGTTAATTAAATCTCTCTCAACCCTTCTCTCATAGTTAAGTGCATTCAGTACGACTGCTTTGAGCATGTGCATTACGCTTGGTAATCCCAGCAATGAATAGTATTTGGTAATCCCAGAAGGTTGCATTGGTTCAGGGTGTGAACAGTAAGTGGGAATAGATACTGATGCTAGGTATTAGAACTTAGTTAGTTAAAGTTAGTTACTTAGTCTCTTCACCCTTCACCTCTTAGCATAGGCGATAAAAACACAAAAGATATAAAAATCACATACCTCAGACTTACTTAACCATACAACCGTGACAAATACAAGTATGTTTGGGAAGACAAAAAACGATTAATCTTAAGTGTTCCATAAGGCGTGTAGGCACTTAGTCTATGGAGTTCAACTGGATCGTGCGTGTAATGCTCATATTCGTATGGTTGAGTGTAGGGGTACCTCACCACTCATCATTGGCACCGTTTCTGGGGACTAAGTTGTTTGTGCGCTAAGTAGAACAGAGGAAATCATCCACATCGTTGGGAGCTTAAACGAACCCTTAGGGTTAATTAAATAAACAATTATATAATAGTTAATTAGCACACCTAGCAAGACATCAATGTCTTCTTCTTCTCATAAAAGCACTTCACCACCTAGGGATCACACTAGAGATAGTTGGCGGTCTAACACATGTAAGCTAGATCTGCCAGTTCCTCAAGAGTATCGGGTAGTGTATACTCATCATGATGAGTATATACCTAATTTTACTTTTATCCTCTATCAGGATGAACAACTGTGTTGGTGAGATGTGCAAGGTAACATAGTGTTACCCCCAAATCGGGTAGTCCCTAACATGCTCCTTCGTGCTCTTACATAGATAGACATGACACAACTATATGCTGAATATGTTGCATGTTATTATGACACAAGGGATTACCATCCCACAGTGGCGTAATGTCAATGGGATGCACGGTAGGAGAGTCACCACACATCGTTGAAGAGCAAAGGACCACACAATGGTTCACCCATCATAAGAAAAATCAAGGGTGATGAATCTATTTCAGTAGGTTTTCCACAAAATGATGTTCCCCCTCCTAACTATGGTGAGGAGGTGGGGTATTAGAACCTACACTCTACGATTCACAACCCTAGTTCTGATCCCCATGAACACCAAGTGTTTATTGAGGGAACACAAACACATGACAAATATGGGAAGTCTAATCATCATCACGATCAGGGCCATAGCCACCGAAGAGAAGGTAAGAAACATCATCATGGTGATGGTTCTCCTTCTTCTTCCCCTTCATCGCATCATTCACCCTCTCCTTCCACATCAAGATGCAGTCACAAAGAACACAACCGTGAGGATAAGGGTAAGGATAAGAAAAATGAGAGACCTTGACAAGAGAGTCAAGAGCGAGGAAAAGGGCATTCTAGAGAGTCAAAGCATAGAAGGGAAAGTAGGGAACCACGTAGGCATCATAGATGTCATGAGAGAGATTACCATGATGAACCCCTACTAGCAACCCGGAGTATGTTAGACATTACAGAGGCTGTGAGGATACCTACAATGCACCAGAAAGATAGACATATGAAGAGACTAGATGATGAGTGGCGAGGTACCCCTACACTCAATCATAAGAATACGAGCATTTTCATGCACGATCCAGTCGAACTCCGTAGACAGACTAGTTGTGGCATCTAGATTGTTAACCTTAGGTCGCAGTTTGTTGTCTTCCCACCTGGACTAGTATTATATTTTTCACATATGGTTTAGTCCAGAGTGAGGTGTATGATGTGGTCCTAATCTAATGCTACTCATGAAGGTAGTGAAAGGTAATATTAACTACACTAAACTAGGAGGAAAGGGTAAAAGAACCTAATCTAGCCTAAGTGCGATGAGCATTCATTCCTTGATCATCTGTACACATCTTGGACCTTGTGCATGATTACCACTAGGATTATGAAGCGTAGGTCCTAGGTACACTACTGGGTTACCAAATAGTCACATTTAAATGCTCGTAATCAAGTCGTACTCATTTCTCATTTTAACGTAAGTTTAAGGGTGAGAGAGACTAATTAGGAAAGCTAAAAATAATAATTAAATAAATAAATAACAAAGTGAATGCTACAATGATGAAGTAATCTCAATCTTTATTTCCGGTCATGTGCATGTCCAAGTATGTCACACTCGAATAAAGGATGGTGTACAATTACCTTCATCACACTGCGGGCAAACATGGGAAAATAACCAATCTTTGGAGGGAACAAACTTCCAAAGTTTTGCTACAATCTAACTCTATTGCTAGATACAAGGGAGAGCTGCTTCTTATTTATAGATATTATGGACTGTAATATCGCGTACATGATATCAGAGGGGAAGATGCGATATCACATACGCAATATCATAGGGTATGCGATATTGCAACGGACACAATATCGCGTACACGATATCGTGGCCCATGCGATATCGCATCCCATCATACCCCCACGACTGAATATAAATTCATCCTCGAGTTATAGTGATTACATAGTTGATAGGTATGGGATTATTAGATGGAAAAATGAAATGATGTCGTAGTGTGGGAAGAAAACAAAATAAAGACACAACACATAGAATATACTACAACTACAAAAAATTGGAACTCATGTAGTTCCTGGTGGCAATGGCTCCTCCATTGGTGCCTTCCCTTTCTCTTGTGCTCCAAGTCTTGGGATTTGATGACGTTGAAGTATGGCCTGGAGTTTCTCCTCTTGTAAGGCCTTAAGTGCCTTGGCGCATGTGTAAGTTTGTGCTTGTGCCATTGAGGCACCCCAGTCAGCCTTCTCTTTTCTTCCTCCACCCTTTTATTCTCTATCAACAGTTTATTAAGTTTCTTGCCTCTGAAACTATCTAGCTAGTTCTAAGCAACTTTTGGCCCTGTATTTGGGAGGTTTAATACTTCCAAAATGGCTTGAACAAAGAATTCAATAGTCACACCACAATTTTTAATCGTGGTTCCTTCTTCTTTATTGTGCCAAAACTGGTACGTTTCCCCTAAGTACCAGGCACTACTTTTAGAGAGGGTAGCCCTTGATTGTACAACAGCAGGGTCTTCTTAGTGGATACTAAATGATTGTTCCTCTTACTCTGCATGTTGTTCAGCAGGAAATTGTCCTTCACCTCTCCTAGGTTTTTTGATCACACCTTGAGCAGCACCTTCCTATTGTCCATGTTTTGGGACCATCTGCAATCACACGGGACCAATTGTTAGTAAGGTTGTTACCAAAGTTAGGTTTTACCTTACTGATTTCCTTAATAGATTTACTTTATTTTCGTGTGATGGTAATTATTGGAAGAAAATTTCCATGAAAGATTATAAT
The DNA here is from genome assembly GCA_015680685.1 of Gnetum montanum. Lineage (NCBI taxonomy): Eukaryota > Viridiplantae > Streptophyta > Gnetopsida > Gnetales > Gnetaceae > Gnetum > Gnetum montanum. Next base: position 68,387 of record MNCI01025009.1, read on the forward strand.
GTTGAGTCCTCTTTGCTTAGGCGGTTTCCAAATTTAATTTTCTGGTATAGCTAAGGGGATGAAATTGTTTTTGACACATTTTATTCTTAATTTTACAACTAATTACCCTTAAATATTTCCTTTGGGTGATGATGAATTTCAAAAAAAATGATGCACTATTCAGCATGTGCCCCTCCCCCATGACTAAGATGAACACTTCGGGCTCAAGTAGGTTCAAACAGAATGAAAATCAGAGTACCAGCGAGCGAGTTATGGATATGAAAGCACAGGATGCGCAATCACAAGTCATAGAGAGGAATTTGAAAAAATTCCCCTATGTGAACAGTTGCAAATGATGGTGATTAGCACATGGGGGTCATGAATATATATTTTCATCGAAGTTAGGGCACTTAGATAATGTACCAAATTTTTAATATGTTTTTGAAATTAAACGATGTAAACTAAGGACATATGGACTATTGTTAAAGGGTTCCAGGGTAATTCAACTAGTTTTGAAAGGCACGAAAATTATGATGGTGTTGAATTTATCAATAAGGACCTCAGATGGTAGAAAAAAAGGCTATGTGATGATTCATAAGAACGTTGAATCAGAGGGATAGTAATAAGGGAAAGAATGTTATGAAAATTATGCTGAGGGTAAGGAATGATGTGTGTGAGCTATGTCCTAAGTGAAGATTACAAAAGACTACACAAGTGGGTCCTCCCCAAAGTAGGTTTCAACCTATAATGCCCTTGTGTAACCACACTTAAAGTGTCCATGGGCTCTAGAAGGGTTAAATGTAATTCGCACTAACTCCATAAAACACACACATGTAATTAGCACTGGAATGAGATGAAAATTCTATGCTACATGAGACACAAGCTACAATTATATGAATAGTGAGATGAGATGAACTATAGAAAGGGATTGTAGAAATCGGGACATGAGGTAATTGACCCAGGGCACAGCAAATCCTGCTTGTAAAGCATGATTAATATGTCATTAACCCATTGTTCCAAGATCAGGACCAAGTCCATTCCTCTAATCAGTGACATCGCATTGTTTCATCCCATGATGAACAACTATGAGAGTACCATAACAACAAGGCATATGATCAGTTGGCATTTTATTCAAGGGAGGAGTGACTTTTGTTTTATGGCACTTTTTTTTTCTTTTTCTTCATTTTTTTTTTCACTTTACTGAATCCAGAGAAGCTGCCAACCTTCAAGCATGGGTGCATGTCTTTCAATGGAACCCCCTAGAATAGCATTTGATTTTTAAGTGCCATTTTGATTACTCTTACTCCCATTTCATTAGATCTACAAGAATCTTAGTATGACCACGTTGCATGATAACTCCCACAGACATCACCAAAGATAATCCGCAAGTTCCCTTGATGTCACACCCTTATCATTCCCTCTTGGTCCATCCTTCTTCATTCTAGGTACAATGAACCCAAAATTAATTTTAATTTTTTAAAAAAATATCAAGAATATCACTGTACCCTTGAACAAACCCTCTTATTTGTAGAATGGATGAGTGGGTGTAATGGGCTCATTGTCCAAATAATTTATCACTCATGACTTAATAACATTGAACACACCTCAACCAATGATCCACATGAGTGTTTGATTCATAGACGAGATTACTTACAAAAGCGTAAAAAGACAAAAAACACAAAAAGATAAAAAAGATAAAACAAAAAGTTGAAAAATGAAAAACTAAAAAACAAAAAGTTGTAAAATTAAAGAAAACTAAAAAATATTTATTAATCCTACTTGTTATTAGAATGGGGGGTATCCCCCATAACTAAGCAGTTGAGTATGACAAGGATTAATAAATGGAAGATGAGGATCCTTGCATGTTGGAAGTATTGAGACCCGATCATACTTATCCCCTCGAGGTTCACACACTTGATTATAGTAAGCATAATGAGGCAATTTATATGATGTAGTTCCTGGATAACGAGTTGACCCACTATGATGTTTGAGACCGTTAGATGGTATGCAAAGATTGGGTTGTCTCTCTCCATGGTTGTGTTCATTGGGCTGGATTGTTGTTGGAGTGTTAGTTGGTGGCCTTAATGGAGTTACATGAGGCATTGGGTTCAAAGGTAAGGGTGCACCACAGTGTGGAACTTGTGCTGAGTTGGAGGATCAGTGGCCTCTGAGTTGTGTTATCCCTTCTTATGGCCATATTTAAAGAAAGGATGCTTTTGATGTTGAGGGGGCTTTTCACTATTGTTAGTAGTAGTAGCACAAGTGTCGTTCATGGGTTGTTGTGGTGGTATAGGCACCTTAGGAATAGTTGGTGGTGATGTATAAGGAGGGAAAGGATGAGAATGTTGAAAGTTAGGAGGAGCATAAGGTGCACAAGGTGGTGGTTGTGTTGGAGGTATGGGTTGATAGTATTGAGGAGAATAGTACTATGGTGAGATAAAGTGTGTTCGCTCAGTTGGAGAAACAAGATGTTGAACAAGATAAGCATTTGTGTTTAGGTGATACGAAGGGTGTCTCTAGTCCAAGGGTGGATTCCCCCATGACTGGGATTGTTGCCACTGTGATCGAACATAGTATCTTTATACGAACCCGGGATGTAACGTGTTTCCCCAATTCTCATGTAGATGTAAAAATATTGGGCATAGGCCTTTGGGGTGATCGTAAAGGCATATGTTGCATTCATATGTATGATTGGCAATTGAGCTCTTATTCCCTTTATTCTTTTTTTCTGAATGTATAATGTTTTGTCCTGCTTCTTGGGTTGTCAAAACTCTATCTCCAATAACGTTGATAAATTCTCCATACTTTTGATACATCCATTCCAACATCCTATTGATCTTTGCCTTGATTTCTTCTAATGTTCTTTCACCTTGAGATTGGTTAATTTATCATTTTTATGATCATGGACCTTTGTTAAGTTGAGATTTTGGTCCCATTGATGTTTTTCAACACTCTCCCATATAGCCATTTCTCCTTCTTCCTTTGCTATCCACTTAACAAGCTCTTGGACTTGATGGGTTCGTAGTTCGTATAGTTGACCTTGGGCATACATTCCTAAGGTCTCTCTTGTTTCATTACGTAGCCCATCAATGATATGGTACATTAGCCTTTCCTTGGAAAACCCATGGCCTGGACAATTATTTAACAATGCATAATATCTTTCTAAGGCCATGTCTAAGGGTTCATGTTTTGCTTGTTTTCATCCTTGGATTTGTTTCCTCAAGGCTGACACTCTTGCATAGGTTTGATATTTCTCATTAAACACTTCTACCATTGTTGACCAGCGTCATATCGAATTTGGTTTTAATGATCTATACCATACTTTTGCTTGGTCAATGAGTGTCATAGGAAAGAGCTTAATATTTTGCCACCTGTTAACAATGTTGTTCCACATACAAGCATCATAGAAGGCTTGTAAATGTTGATGCAGATCTAAGTCATAGCCTCCTGAAAATTTAGGAAAGTTGTTTAAATCGAGCCTGGGTAGAAGGCTCTCTTTACGATGCCTATGTGAGATTTGAACAGCCTCTTGTATTTGTGTTAAGCTTGTAGTGGCTAGTAGGGGTTCATTGTCATCCTATAAGTTATGCTCTTATGCGTTGGGATGATGTTGCTTTTGTTCATGTTTATAAGAAACCCCCACTTTAGGTTGTATACTTCAATCTTCATCGTCATATAGTTCGTTGGTTCTCCAATGAACTTCCTCACTAAGTGTGGCATTGTTATAGTCTTGTAGGAGAGGCATTGTTGTGAAATTTATGTGTGAATTTATATGTGACTATTTATAATTACTTCTTCTTCCTAAGAGATATATCGTTAAGTCCTATACAATGACCTTTTATGATATAACTAATCTAGACAACTAGCACCGTCCCCAGCAACGATGCCAATGAGTGGCGAGGTACCCCTACACTCAACCATACGAATACGAGCGTTTTCACACGTGATCTGGTCGAACTCCGCAGACAGACTAGTTGTGGCACCTAGATCATTAACCTTAGGTCACAGTTCACTATCTTCCCACCTAGACTAGTATTATATTTGTCACGTATGGTTTAGTCCAGAGTGAGGTGTATGATATGTTCCTAATCTAATGCTACTCCTGAAGGGAGTAAAAGGTAATATTAACTATGCTAAACTAGGAGGAAAGGGTAAGAGAATCTAATCTAGCGTAAGTGCGATGAGCATCCGTTCCTTGGTCATCCATACACATCTTGGACCTCATGCACAACTACCACTGGGATTACCAAGTGCAGGTCCTAGGTACGCTACTAGGTTACCATGTAGTCACACTTAAATTCTCATAATCAAGTCATACTCATTCCACATTTTAACGTAAGTTTAAGGATGAGAGAGGCTAATTAGGAAAGCAATAAATAACAATTAAATAAATAAATAACAAAGTGAATGCTGCAATGATGAAGTAATCACGATCTTTATTTCCAGTCATGTGCGTGTCCAAGTAAGTCACACTCAAATAAAGGATGTCGTAAAATTACATTCATCACACTGCAGGTAGACATGGGAAAATAATCTATCTCTGGAGCGATTAAACTGCTAGAGTTTCACTACAATCTAACTCTATTGCTAGATACAAGGGAGAGCTGCTTCTTAGTTATAGACATTGCAATGGACTGCGATATCGCATACACGATATCGTAATGGAAGACGTGATATCATGTACGCGATATCACTGGGGATGCAATATCGCAATGAATGCGATATCGCATATGCGATATCGTGGCCCATGTGATATCGTGTCCCATCACTAGACATGAATAATATCCCATGATTTGAAGGGGGATACAATGCTAATTTACAAAACCACTTACAAACATTCCATGATGCTTGTGCCTTGCAAAATATTGAAAACGAGTGGAAGAAGTTAAAGTTGTTCCCTAGGACACTCATAAAAGAAGTAGAAAGTTGGTACCAGTTGTTAGAACTAGAAATCATTAGGAGGTGGAGTACAATGCTAGAATTTTTTAATGATAAATACCAAACGTACTCTAGAGTGTCAAACTTGTGTAAGAAGATCCAAGGATGGAAGCAGGGTAATCACGAACCCTTGGATGCTACCATGGGCTGATATTATGCATTGCTACATCGTTTCCCCCCCCATGGTTATGCACAACAGGATCAACTCTGCCACCTCGTAGATGGGCTAAGGCATGAAACCAGGAGAACCCTTGGGACATATGCCCAAGGGAGATTATCTGAACTTAGGTCCCATGAAGTTCATAGATTTTTGAAGCAAGTAGCTAAAGAAGAAGGGAAGCTACCGAAAAGAGAAAGTGTACAACCACGATCCTTCTCTCCGAAAGAGAGGAGTAAGATTCTGTGAGTAAGAGGATGAGTCACCACTCAAAGAGTTGGTGAATAGAAAAACCTTGTTGCTTCAGAAATTAACAACGAAAGTGTTAGCTAAGGTTGATCAAATATGGAGCTCCTTAGATAGTAAAATTAAGACCGTCCTGAAAATCATAGAGGAGTCTAAGAAGGAGCAAAGTAGTGATCATGATAAGAAAAAGAAGAGGGATTTGGATCATGCACGTAACAAAGGTAAGGGTAAAATTACTATCATTGAAAAGGTTTTGGATTCAGATATAGACAATGATGATGGATGTGAGATCTACCAACATGACCATCCTAAGGGATGTTGTCCAATAATCTCACATCTGCAAGAGTCTGGGGTGTATGCACTCAACCCAAGACTTAACCAATGGCAAGAACCCCAAAGGTTACCTTATCCCCAAGGTAACCCGAAGCAGTTCCACCAACTGTTAACATATTATCCAATTGGAACACCGCCACAACCTATTAGGCAACACCAATAGTGGTAACACCCACAATAATGGGGGATGCCACTGCCTAGGTAATAATACCCTTACTGGCAACCAAACCCGTATGGCTATTATATGTAGCAGCCTATCTCTCCACATGACTCTGTTGGTCATGTGAAACCACCACGTCACTACCAAGCTTGGGAGTATTATAGGACTCCTTCTCCTATGGGAGACACACCACGTGCATACCATCCTCCAAATCCATCCTCCACTCTCAGAACGATAGTTCCACTACCACCCGCTCAAACGATGCAAGGGGAACTCCCCACTCAACCGCAACAACGTAATGCTATGCAAGCTATAAAAATTCAACCCACTGCTGGTTCTGACAATTGTACAAAAATAAAACCTTTCTTTAGAACCAAAAGCCCAAACAAGCTCTCACAACCACAAGTAGTTGAGTCCGTACACACTCCTCCAACAAATAAGGCTTCGGAGCTCCCTTCAAACCAATAACAGACCTCAACGCATATGGTTATGTTAACTCATATCATTACTGACTGGATCAAGGTGGGCCACCTCCACAAGAAATTATCTGATCCTGGAAGCCCCCTAATTTATCTTCAAGTCACTGGGAATGAACCTCATAAGGCCCTTCTTGACTCAGGTTCCAGAGTCAACTTAATTACATGAGAAATGTATAAAGCCTGGAACCTACCTCCACTCAAGAAGAGTAATATTCAACTTTAGTTGGCTAACAAGTCCATCACCATTCCCTTGGGATTGGTGGAGGACATCGTTACCACTGTGTGTGGTTGGTCATACCTAGTTGACTTCCTAGTTATCCAAGTCAACAATGATAAAGGCGACTTTCCGATAATAATGGGAAGGGCATGGGTGAGTACAATAGACGCATGCCTAGGAATCCATGATCTTTCCTTGGAGATATATAAGGAAAAGACTTATGGAAAGATTGAGAAGAAGAAATTTCCATGCATCACATATAGTTACTCAAAGGGTGATGATGTATAGGAATGCTCAACATCTCCTTCATGCAACTGGTGTGCCCAAGAAACTCAAATACAAAGGTGCTTGTATGTAGAGAACACCCCATGGTTGATAGCTAATTAAGAGAGCAACCCACCAACATGCATGGAACGAACTAGAGGAACAACTTGCACCCACAACAAGAGCATAGATACATTGGAATATGAGCATCGCCAACTTCCAACCCTTAACCTAAAAACATCAATTGGGAGAAGTTTGACACTTTTAAGAAATTCAAACAAACGCTCATTATTTTCAATCTCTCCCTTTCAATTCAGTCATGGAGGAGATGGCCACCTATGCTGATCATTCGAGACTCTTAGTTCTTTTAATTTTTTGTTTTACACATTTTTGTTTTACATGTTTTTGTTTTGCACATTTTTGTTTTACAATTTCTTTAGCTTTTCTTGTTTTTGTTTTATAATATCGTTTATAATTTTTCATTTCTTTGTGTGTGTGTGTGTGTGTGTGCTTATCTATTTTGTTAAGTTTGTCAGCCAATAAGTGCTCTAATGATGGTATTAACTTTTTTCTACTAGTTTATAATGTTTAATTTTTACCTTTAAGTTATGATGTTGATACTAAGGTATGGTTCTTTTAATATGATAGGCAATGATTCCACTTCATCCATTCATCCACAAATTTCTATGGTCTCTCTTGGCTTGGAAATCTACAGTCCCTTTCCAAATAAGAACTACAAACAAATTGGTGACTGGGTATTTCTCAAACTAAGGAAGGTCTCAAGGATTGAAAAGGGTATGACTTCAAGGGGATTTGATGCATTGTGTTGGTCATTCCCTTAGGTGCTTGAATGCTTTCTTCCTGATTTTCCTTCCCATTCCGACATTGCTCCATTATTAGGAAGCTGAGCTAATTAAAATAACAAAGTCTTTGCATGGTGTGGTTCTCATGTATAAACACATAAAACTAGAAAACAAAATAGTGAGCATTCAAAGCACACCCCTTAGATGAAATAATCATTTTGGCTACAAGCACTAGTTATGGAACTAAAATAAACATGTTCCCTCTAACTAAGGCCCTTCTCGCTTCCTATTCTCTCCTCCCTTGTCTCGTTAGAATGGTGGTGGCTCTTTGGGGAAGGCATTCTTGTTACTTCAAGTGGATGGTTTGGCTGAATGTATTAATGCGAATTCACTAGATGTGGTTTGTTTGAGGCTAGACTTGGAATGGGATCTAGAAAGTCAGATTAATCATTAAATACACAAGGGGCTATACACCACCTTGTTCTTGGGATTCCATTCCATGCTCTTCTCTCCATCCTTCTCCCCATTGTTCACCTCATTGTTGGTTGTATCATTAGTGTATATTTTAGTTAAAGCATTATTTTCTTCTTGGTAAATTCTTGTGGTTAAGACTTTAACTCTTGTTCCAAATGACATTCCCAGAGCCTACAGATTCTTCGAATGTGGGTTTGTCAGGGCATTAATGGCATGAGCCTGCTTTGGGTAGGACCCACTGGCATTCCTATTTGGTGCACCAGTTAAATTCTTTCCCTTAACATTTTTGCAATCCATTATATTTTGTTCATTTCCATCTTGACATCCATTTCATCGATGTTACAATTGTCTCTTTTTTCTCATCTTTCTTATTCCTTTTCTTTCTCCATTCTCTTGCTACTGGAGGTTCACTCTTAGTCATGGGGGTCTAAACCCAATTTTTTCAATTTTCTCCTAACCCCTATACCTCCAATAGTTACCATTAGTATATCTCCATATCCTCATTAGCCATACCACAACTCAATGAATCGGCCTTACACTGAAGTAAGGTATCAATTGCATTGTGATTTGTTTATCCTTGCTAATATGCGACTGTGTTATGTGTGTAGATGGTAATCATACAACAATGGATTGGATCTGGAGGGAACACTTGGAGTGGATCAGTGTTGAAGCATCTATGCAAGGAGCAAGATCAATGGCACGCTTACAAATAGACAACGAAAGGTGAAATCTTGGCATTGGTAGTAGTAGACTTCTTCTCTCTTCTCTCTTCTCTCTCAGCTGCCAAATAAGGCCTGACCTCAAATGTATGCAGTGTTCACTCTTGTTGTCGTGAACACCAGTTTTTTCATGTTCTGTAATAATGATCCGTTCACATGTCATCCCATTCACCATTAGTTCCATTTGAGTCAATAATCCCATACCTTCCCAATATTTTGTAAGGAACTCAAGGATGAGTTTTTATTCAGTCATGGGGGTATGATGGGACGCAATATCGCATGGGCCGTGATATCGTGTATGTGATATCGCGTCTTCTCCTACGATATCGTGTACGCAATATCGCAGCGTGCCACCAAATCTATAAATAAGAGGTAGCTCTCGATTGTTTCTCCATCTAGATCTAGACCTTAGCCAAACTCTTGCAATTTTTACATTCCATAGTTAGAGTAATTTCCATAGTTAAGTGCATTCAGTACGACCGCTTCGAGCATGTGCATTACGCTTGGTAATCCCAGCAATGAATAGCATTTGGTAATCCCAGAAGGTTGCATTGGTTTAGGGTGTGAATGATAAGTGTGAATGAATACTGATGCTAGGTATTAGAACTTAGTTAGTTAAAGTTAGTTACTTAGTCTCTTCACCCTTCACCTCTTAGCATAGGTGATAAAAACACAAAAGATATAAAAATCACATACCTAGACTTACTTAACCATACAACTATGACAAATACAAGTAAGTCTGGGAAGACAATGAACGATTAACCTTAAGTATTCCATAAGGCGTGTAGGCACTTAGTCTGTGGAGTTTGACTAGATTGTGCGTGTAATGCTTGTATTTGTATCGTTGAGTGTAGGGGTACCTCGCCACTCATCATTTGTCTTACTGACTTTCACTTTAGGATGTGTTACAACATCATTGAATTATTTCAATAACTTCGTAGGTAGCACATGTAGCTAACTAAAGTCCTTAGTAATGGTGCCAATGATGAGCGATCAGTATAATTTATGCCCAGCCATACAAATTACAAGTATTCATGTGCAATTCAATCAAATTCCATAGATTGTTGTTCTCTAAATGCACATTAACTAGGTTGTGAACCTAAGGACACGATCATTATCTTCCTAGTTCCGCTTGTATAAATACAAGCATATGGTTAAGTGTAATCAAGGTACATGATTTGTATAATTTTATATATTTTATCTATTTTAGCCTAAGTGTAAAATAAAGTGATTAAGTATTAATTAATCTAATTGATGAGACGTGATATGCACAAGCCGCGATATCGCATCCCCTGTGATATCGTGGCCGCTGCGATATCACGGTCTGTTGCCAAATCTATAAATAAGAGGCGGCACTCCCCTCATTTCTCATCCTAGGCTAGAAGTAGCAAAGCTCTNTGTGGCCGCTGCGATATCGCGGTCTGTTGTCAAATCTATAAATAAGAGGCGGCACTCCCCTCATTTCTCATCCTAGGCTAGAAGTAGCAAAGCTCTAGCAGATTGATCACCCCAGAGATAGAATATTTTCCATGTGCCCATAGTAGGAGTCCCCCAAGTGAACGGTTCTTTATTCGAGCAGCTTTGTACCTGAATGCAAGTTGTGTACGACAATAAAGACGAACTTTGTGGATAAACCTTGCAGTACATGGATAGGTTTATTTAATGTTATTTATTTCTTTCCTAGTAATGCGGCATGAGTACGACTTGGTTACGAGCATTGACGAATATGTACGGCTACCCAAGGAATCAGCTACTCATCGCAATTAGATTCTCTCACCCTTATCTTCTAGAACGTTGGACAAGTACAACTTGATTATGAGAATCTACGGATGTGTATGGCTAGTCAAGGAATCGGTTGCTTGTCACACTTAGGCTAGTTATGTGCCTCAGTACGACCGCTTCGAGCACGTGCGTTACGTGTGGTAATCCCAGTAACGACTAGCATTTGGTAGCCACAGCTGCATAATTTAGGGTGTGTACGACAAGTGGGAATGGATGCTGATGCTAGGACTTAGCGTTGTAGTTAGAGTTAGTTTTAGTCTTTCAACCCTTCACCCCTTAGCATAGGAGATAAACCAGAAAAGACCAAAAAAATCATATACCTTGGACTTACTTAACCATACACCGTGACAACAACAAGTAAGTCTGGGAAGACAATGATTAATTAACCCCAAGTGTTCCTTGTGGCGTTTAGGCATTTAGTCTATGGAGTTCGACCAAATCGCACGTGCTACACTCGTTTCGTATGGTTGAGTGTAGGGGTACCTCGCCACTCATCATTGGTGCCGTTACCGGGGACTAAGTGTTTGTACGCCAATTAGAACATTAGGAAATCTTTCACATCGTTGGAAGCCTTAACGAACCTTTGGGTTAATTAGTTAAATAAGAACATATATAATGGTGAATAGCACACCATTAAAATGGCTTCTTCTCATAAGGTTAACTCACCTAGGGATAACATGGAAGA
>MNCI01025009.1:80967-110883 GCA_015680685.1 Gnetum montanum
CGAGGTATCGGCTAAGGTAGACCAAATGTGGGATTCCTTAGACTCAAGAATAGAAACAGTCTTAAAAATCATAGAAGAGTCTAAGGTAGAACAAAGTAGTGACAAAGGCAAAACCAAGCAGAGAAACTTAAGCCCTGCACATAACAAGGGTAAGGGGAAAATTCCTATCTCCGATGAGGCTGTGAATTCTGAGTCAAACAATGATAGTGGATGTGAGGTCTGCTACTATAACCATCCTAAGGGATGTTGCCCAATTATCTCACATCTGTAGGATTCTTGGGTGTATGCGTTAAATCAAGACTTAATCAACGGCAAACACCCCGAAGGTTACCTTATCCACAAGGTAACCCAAGGCAGTTCCACCAACCCTTAACATATTATCCAAGTGGAATGCCTCCATAGCCTATTGGACAAAGTCAGCAGTGGCAATACCCACAGTCATGGGAGATGCCACCACCAACACATCAATACCCTTACCGACAGCCCGATCCTTACGGTTATTATGTGCAGCAGCCAGTTTCTCCAAGTGACTCTATGGGTCACACTACCCCCCAACGTCACTACCAAGTTTAGGAGTATTTCAGGAGGACTCCTTCTCCTCCAGGAGATATCTCACATTCAGTCCATCCTCTAACTCCACCTACACCTCTTCCACCTATAGTTCCCATACAACCAGTTCCAACAATGCAAGGGGAATTACCTACCCAACCGCAGCAACATAACGCCGCGAGAGCTGTAAATATTCAGCATGTAAATATCCAACTGGGTACTAGTTCTAACAATTGTACAAAGAAGAGACCTTTCTTTAGAACTAGGAGCCCGGACAAACTCTCGTAACAACAAGCAGTTGAGCACATGTATAGGCCTCTAACCACTAACACTTTGGAGAACCCTTCAGTCCAACAACTAAGTATGCAAACGGTTATGTTGACACATACCGTAACTGACTGGATAAAGGTGGGCCACCTTCCTAGGAAACTACCTGACCCTGGGAACCCCTTAATTCATTTATAGATCGCCGGAAATGCACCACATCGAGCTCTTCTTGACTCAAGTTCCGAAGTCAACCTAATTTCACAAAAGATGTATCAAGCCTAGAACCTGCCCCAACTTAAGAAGAGTAACATACAACTGGAGCTGGCTAACCAGTCCATCACCATTCCCTTAGGATTGGTGGAGGACATTATCACCACTATGTGTGGGTGGTCATACCCAGCCAATTTCCTAGTGATTGAAGTTAACAACGAAGGGGGCTTCCCCATTATAATGGGAAGACTGTGGCTAAGTACTGTAGATGCGTACCTAGGAATTCGTGATCTTTCCTTGCAAATTTCTAAGATAAACATTTACGGAAAGATCAAGAAGAAGGAAGTTCCATGCATCACATACAGTGATTCATCGGGTGATGACATGGAGGATATGTCTCCATGTGAGAGGTGTGCCCTTGAGAGTGAAAAACAAAGATGCATGTATGTAGCAACCACACAACCAATAGTAGACACCCTGTGGTTGACAGCCACTCGAAGAAACAAGCAAATATGCATGGAATGAACTGAGGAGTCAACTCATGCCAACAACCGTGGCATAGACACATTGGAATGTGAGCATCGCCAACTTCCCCCCCTCAACTTAAGATCATCAATTGGGAGAAGTTGGGCACTTCTTAGAAATTCAAACAGATGTTCATTATTTCGGATCTCTCCCTTACAACTCAGTCATGGGGGAGATGGTCACCTATGTTGATCATATGGGGCCCTCAGTTCTTTTTCAATTTTTTTCTTACACATTTTTGTTTTACAAATTTCTTTAACCTTTCTAATTTTTGTTTTACAACTTTATTTAACCTTTTTAGTTTCTTTTTTACACCATCATTATACTTTTTCTATTTTGTGTGTGTGTGTGTGTGCCATCCACCATGTAAGTTCGTCACCCAATAAGTGTTCAGACTGATGGTATGAACTATTTTCATATTGATTGCTAATGTTTGGTTTTTACCTTTAAGTTACAATGTTGATACTAAGGTATGTTTCTTTTGATATGGTAGGCAATGAGATCACTTCATCCATCCCTCCACCAATTGCTATGGTTTCTCTTGGCTTGGAAATGTACAATTCCCTTCTAATAAGAACTTTAACGAATCGGTGACTGGGTATTTCTCAAACTAAGGAAGGACTCAAGGATTGCAAAGGGTGTGACTTCAAGGGAATTTGATGCTTTGATGTTGGTCATTCTCTTGGGTGCTTAGATGTTTCTTCTTGAGTTTTCTTACCATTCCGATGTTACCCATTCTTCGGAAGCTAAGGCAATAAAAATAAGAAGTCTTTGCATGGTGTGGTTCTCACGCATAAAAACACAAAACACAAAAAAAAAAAACCAAAGTGAGGATTCAAAGCATACCCCTTAGATGGAATAACTTTGGGCTACAAGCACTGGTTATGGAACCAAACATGTTCGCTCTAACTAAGGCCCTTCTCGCTTCCCATTCACTCATTTGTTTCGTTGGAATGGTGGTGGCTCTTTGGAGATGCATCCTCGTTATCCAGGTGGATGGTTTCACTGAATGCATTAATGCGACATCACTAGAAGTGGTTGGTTTGAGCCCGAAGTTGGAATGAGATTTGCCAACTCACATTAATCATGTAACACACACGGGGCTATACACCACCTTGTTCTTGGGATTCCATCCCACTTCTCTTCGCTCCATCCTTCTCTCCATTGTTCACATCATTGTCAGTTGTATCATTAGTGTATATATTTTGGTTGATGCATTGTTTTCTTTTCAGTAAATTCTTGTAGTTAAGACTTTAACTCTTGTTCCAAAAGACATTCCTAGAGCCTACGAACTCTTTGAATGTGGGTTTGCCGGGGCATTAACGGCATGAGCCTGCTTTGGGGAGGACCCACTGATATTCCTATTTGGAGCATTAGTTAACTTCTTTTCCTTAACATTTTGCACTTAATTTTATTTTTGTTCATTTCCATCTTGACATCCACTTCATTGATGCCATAGTTGTCCATTTTTTATCTATCTTTCTTACTCCTTTTCTTTCTCCATTCTAACGCTACCAGAGGTTCACGATTACTCATGGGGGTACGGGGCCCATTTTTTTTCAATTTTCTCCTAGCCTCGAAATTTTTGCTTTTCTTCCTAACCCCTACACCTTTGGTAGTGATCATTACTACATCTCTCGATCCATATCAGCCATACCACAACCTAGCCAATGAGTTTACACCGAAGCAAGGTATCAATTACATGATGATTCAATTACCCTTGCTAATATATGATTATGTTGTGTGTGCAGATGGCAATCATACAACAATGGAATGGATCTGGAGCAAACACTTGGAATGGAGTAGCATTGAAGCAGCTATGTAAGGAGCAGAATTAATGATGCGCTTACGGATGGACAACGGAAGGTGCAATCTAGGCGTTGGCAACAGCAAGACTCTTCTCTCTTCTTCTCTTCTCTTCTCTCTCCTCTTTTCTTTTAGCTTCCAACTGTGGCCTAATGTCATTGTAATAAGGTGTTTACCCTTGTTGTCATGAACACCAGTTTTTTCAAGTCTTGTAATAATGATCCATTCACATGTCATTCCATTAGTCCCATTCCCCTCAATAATCCCATACCTACCAGATATTATTGTAAGGAACTTAAGGATGAGTTTTCATTCAGTCATGGGGTTATGATGAGGCACGATATGCACAAGCTGCAATATCGCATATGTGATCTCGCAGCCGCCGCGATATCGCATCCCCTATGATATCGCGTACGCGATATCGTGTCATCCGCTGCGATATCGCTTACGCGATATCACGGTCTGTCGTCAAATCTATAAATAAGAGGCAGCACTCCCCTCATTTCTCATCCTAGGCTAGAAGTAGCAAAGCTCTGGCGGATTGATCACCCCAGAGATAGAATATTTTCCATGTACCCGCAGTAGGAGTCCCCCAAGTGAACGGTTCTTTATTCGAGCAGCTTTGTACCTAAACGCAAGTTGTGTACGGCAATAAAGACAAGCTTTGTGGATAAACCTTGTAGTACATGGATAGGTTTATTTAATGTTATTTATTGCTTTCCTAGTAACACGGCATGAGTACAACTTGGTTACGAGTATTGACGAATGTGTACCGCTACCCAAGGAATCGGCTACTCATCGTGATTAGATTCTCTCACCCTTATCTTCTAGAACGTGGGACAAGTACGACTTGATTACGAGCATCTACGGATGTGTACGGCTAGTCAAGGAATCAGCAGCTTGTCACACTTAGGCTAGTTATGTGCCTCAGTATGACCACTTCGAGCACGTGCGTTACGTGTGGTAATCCCAGTAACGATTAGCGTTTGGTAGCCACAGCTGCACAATTCAAGGTGTGTACAACAAGTGGGAATGGATGCTGACGCTAGGACTTAGCACTGTAGTTAGAGTTAGTTTTAGTCTCTCAACCCTTCACCCCTTAGCATAGGAGATAAAACAGAAAAGACCAAAAAAATCATATACCTCGAACTTACTTAACCATACATCATGACAACAACAAGTAAGTCTGGGAAGACAACGATTAATTAACCCCAAGTGTTCCTTGCGGCGTTTAGGCATTTAGTCTGCGGAGTTTGACCGGATCACGCATGCTACGCTCGTTTCGTATGGTTGAGTGTAGGGGTACCTCACCACTCATCATTGAATTATTTCAATAACTTCGTAGGTAGCACATGTAGCTAACTAAAGTCCTTAGTAATGGTGCCAATGATGAGCGATCCGTATAATTTATGCCCAACCATACAAATTACAAGTATTCATGTGCAATTCAATCAAATTCCATAGATTGTTGTTCTCTAAATGCACATTAACTAGGTTGTGAACCTAAGGACACGATCATTATCTTCCTAGTTCCGCTTGTATAAATACAAGCATATGGTTAAGTGTAATCAAGGTACATGATATGTATAATTTTATATATTTTATCTATTTTAGCCTAAGTGTAAAATAAAGTGATTAAGTATTAATTAATCTAATAATGAGCTAATGCCTTAAGATATTTCCTAACACAAGCATCTAGTCCAACCTACTGTACACATCTTGAACACATTATAACACTGCTAGGTTACCAAGTGCTAACACTACTAGGATTACCAAGCATTAACGTTACATTCAAAGTGGTCGTACTTATGTGTATTTATTACTTTTATTTAATTAACTAAGTATATGAAAGTAAATTGCATAAATGGTAGAGTACATTAAAGTAAACATTAAGTTTTTTCCAAATGCTACAAGGTATTCCAAGAAGTTCATATTTATTGCCATCACACCGAAGTGTCCAAGTACATCAATGCTCGAATAAGGATACATACACTTCTTGACTTCTACTGTGGGTACTTCAAAAATATTCTAATTACTATGGAAATAAACTACAAGACCTTCCCTAATCTATTGAATAATTGATGCCATAAATTTGGTGGGTGCAAACATTTATATAGGCAGACATAGGCACCACGTCAATGCATTAGATCATGTGTTGATAGGGATGCATCAACACATGCTCGTCGATGTAGTCGATGTAGTCCATTGATGATGATTCATCACAAGGGATAATTCCCAATCATGGTCCTATTTCAAACCAAATTTTAGCATGCATTCTAAGATAAAAGCTTTATTTAAAAAATCTATAGCAAAAAAAAAAAAAAGAAGAATTTTAGCTTCAAGAATATAAATAATGATGGCAAAAGATGAAGGCCCTATCATCCATATGATGAATAATGAAAGAATAGAATTCTAGATAGAGGAATTATCCCACATTATGCGAGAAATAAAAAGAAGAAGAACATATAGTAAGATCCCAAGATATTAAAAGAAAAATGTGAAATTACATTATCATACATGAATAAGAATTCCTCCACTCAAGTGATGGTTGATTCTAGCTTGGACAGGATCTAGAAAGACCCCCACTAGAAGTGTAGAGATCCATATTAGGGTTGTGTGTACCCTTAAAAGGGTTACATAGATAGAACTAAGGGCCCCTACAAAGGAAGTTAGATCATGTACAATACTTAGACCTCATTTTGTTCATATTATCAGCTCAAATTTCGAGGTAAGCAATAAAGATTAAGAAGTGATCACAATAACTGGTTCTAAACTTCATAAGGTTGAGTTCTAAGACAAAGAAACACATAATTAGATGTTATGAATAAAAGTATTTGATGAAGAAAATGACTCTATTAGAGTAAATGGGAGAAGACAAAGTCTTGATCAAGCTTATAGAATGAAGATAAAGGAGAACAATTAATGAATTTCTTAACCAAGAAAGGTTACATTTCATATTCCCAAATTCACAAGTGAAGGGGAGAAAAAAACTTACTGTTTGGAGATAGAAGGAAAATTTATGAACACTCATGAATGTATAAACATGAAAGATTAAGTCAAGAAACTAATGCTTGAAGGGGAGTGTTAGAGTATACTCGTAAGTTAAAGTACAATCATTAGTTTCTTAAGTGAATCTATCAGTAACTAAGAATGCCCATGATAGTTCAGTGAAGAGTCATAACTTCTTATGAAGAATAAAAAACCACAAGCTTTCACTTCATAATATAGAATAAGGAAGAGGAAAGTCTAGAACAATAAGAAATAAAGGTGAAATGTGCAATAACAATGTAATAGTATGAAGAGTGGTGAATCAATAAAGAATAATAGCCATAACAATGTTCCTAATATATAAGAGAAGATTAATTTAATTTCCAAAACCAAAATATTAAAGAAGTGACAGAAGAAGAGAAGAACAATTTTAATTTCCTAAATAGGATAAGAAGATCCAAAAGTAAGTCATTCATAATATGGTTCAATTTCCTAAAGAGGAAGAAAAGGCCATCTGAAAGGTTACAATAAAATTGTAGAAGAAATACTACAAAGAAGAAATAGGTTATGATTGAATTAGTAGTCCATAATAGGTCAAGATATGGATCTCTAAGGAATCCAATAAGGCTCAGACCACATAAGCCTAACCAACTAAGAAAACTCCCGTGAAGACCTATTATAAGTAAGAAGTAAATGCAAGCATTGTAAGGATACAGCCAAGAAGAAGAAAAGGCTTACAAAGAAGTATTTCATAAAATCCAGTGAAGTTAAGCCAATGATGACTCAACGAAGTACGAGAGAAGCTTATGAAGCTAAGTTCAAGAGAAACTTAGCAAAATATAGTGGACTAAGTTCAAATACAATAGTTCTTAATTGAATGAGTTACGAATGACACTCGTAAGAATATTATATCTTACAATGGAGAAGTGAATATGAACCAAAAGAAGATGCACTACCCAAAAAACAACATTATTGAAACACAAGAATTTCTTTGCAAGACAGGACATGTAAATACGACAAGCCCAAAGATGTTACAAATTACTAAAATAAGGAATGAATATCAAGTTATGGATTCCATACAATGTAATCCAATCCATCATAAGAGGATTCGTAAGTAACCAAATCAGTAAGACATACAATACTCAAAATTTCCAGAAATTAGGAAGAGTAGTCATCATTACAAAGACACCTATGAACTTACATCTCCATGATATTGATATTACTTTCCGTTAGGATTAGTGATTCTCTCTATAAAAGATCATGAGGCATTAACATTATATTCTATTATGAATGCAAGTAAAATCTAACATGGAGAAAAGGGTGTTATAGATTGGAATGGCTCTGGAATGACATGCTAAGCTAAGGCTGAAATTTCATAATTTTCTAACATAACTATATACATTTTACAGGTTCAAACGCCATATTTTCATGTTAATTTCTATGTTCTCATGGAAAATTAAATTGTATAATACCTTTTCAAAGGCCATATACTTTTATAGCTATGTGGAGGGTTCGTGATCTCGCGCACACTAATCTGATGCCTGTTTCATGCAGTTTGATTCAGCCATTTTACTTTCCTATGCGACATCGCCAATTTGCCATTCTAGCTACCACCCCAGCAACGCGTGAGCTGTGTCCTCATTTCCACGCTCCAGGCTGCAATTCTATAATCCCCGTTGACCTTTTAAGTTTGTTGGGTGGAGATAAAATAGCTTAGAATTTGACGTCTACGCTTATGCATCAAGAACAGATAAGATTTGCAGCTTTTCTTTAATGAATTTAGAGATTTTCTGTTTGGCTATAGCTTTGGGCTGAGTTGAATGGGCGAGGGTCGATATTTATCATGTCTCTCCGCGATCTTTTTTCTCGTTTTATTTCCCGCAGACAACTGAAGTTGACTTTTCAGATACAACCAGAGATAATAATTATGTATAAAACGCCATTCTAATGCAAAGGGTTTGCAAATACATGCATCTGCAGTGTTGCGCATCTGCAAACTCATAGTAAAATAATGGCCAGAAATGTCGTATCTAGTATTTTAAAGAGTTCGTGTTCCCTAAGCGTTAGTATTTTAAAGAGTTCCTGTTCCCTAAGCGTTACAAGTGACGTTGATGGAAAATCGAGAATAGACATGTCTTTCTTCAGGTTACTACGGCAGGGTGCGGCAGGGAGAATGGATATTTTTTGCCCATTAACTGCAGATTGAAAATTTTAATTGAGTTGGAAAAATTACAGAGGATTTGTTACACAGTTACAAAGTCTAATAATTTTTTATGAAAGTTGAAAACATATAATGTAATGCCAAAAAAATAATGATTACATGTAATATAATAATTTCTTGGAATCTAAGATAAAGATGGAAGAAATTAAAAAAAAAATTCCTCATTGTTTGTAAATACGCTCCTCATGTAAATTGATTTAACCACCTGATGCTCATTTTTGCTCCACCAATTTAATTCATTGAATAAATACGAACAGTTAAAAATAAATACATTAAGTACTGATAACAAACCTCCTCTAGAGCCCTGACACAACATAAATAAAAATGCTTATCGCTTAAGTGTTGAACTGAATTGATTAACAAAATATTTAAAGAAAGGGATTAGCATATACTGTACACTCAAAGCCTCGTCCAGGTACACACCTGCAGTTGCAAATCATGAATAATAATATTATGCCCTAAACAATGAAACACGGGCGGTTCAGTCTCCTCTCTTTTTTACGGAATCACTGCGCTTCGTGTAAACGCTATCGCCATAACCTAACTTTGTGACATATATCAAACATCATAAATTCCCACGGCCTGTGATCTCTTGGCAATACAGAATAACTACGAAAACCATTGAGTAAACGCTTCTGAAATCTGTTCATAGCTATCCGTCTTAAACGTGTGTCGCCATGTTACTTTGGAGCAGTGTTTTCTAAATCACCTGCTTAATGATTAGTCGTGGCATGAAAACTTGAAGCTCACTTTTCCCTCAACCTTTGCGTTTAGAGAAAAATCTTATCAAGTAATTTTTTCTCACAACAAACCGACTTTCTATTTTCCTCTGCCGTAAAATCATCAACTCATTTCCAAGTGACACAGTTCCTAGAGCCGATGCCCCTATTAATTACGAGACTGTAATACGGATAGCGGGTTCTTGAAGTCTCTGAATACGTCAATTCCATGCCCATTGAATTAATAGGCAGCGCACGACCCGGGCTACATGAGCCAAGGCAATGGAAGTTTTTTGCCGTATAAATACCAGCAACATATCATTCTTGCCAAAGACACAAAGTCAGAAACAAAAGACAGACACTCTGCTCTTGATTCTGCGGTGAACGACGAGATCGCAATAGAAAATGTCGATGGCTCAGGCGCCCCTGGTCTTCGGTTTAGGGTCTCGGGCGTTGGCGGACACATATTCAGCATCAGGCATAAGCTGGATGAACATAGCGATGACCTTCCTCATTGTGCTTGCTGTGGCAGCCCTGTTGCTCAGCCTCTGCTTCTTAGCCAACATATGCAGCCCCCGAGGCGGTCCATTCTGGAACTACGTCTTCGTCGGCGGCGTTTCCGGTGGCTTCCGCTCCAGCCCGTCGCCGTCGCCGTCGCCGCCGCCGCCACCGTCAGGGTTCGATCGGGCGACCATCGAACGGCTGCCCATCATGGTCATGGCTGCAGAAACGAAATCAGGATGTTTGTTGGAGGAGACGCGAAGGGAGTGCTCCGTTTGCATTTCGGAGTTGTGTGAGGGGCACAAGGCACGGCTGTTGCCGCCCTGCGGACACACATTCCACGTGGAGTGCATCGACTCGTGGCTCATCAATCATTCCACGTGTCCGCTCTGCCGTAACCCTGTTGTCGTCCCCTCCGCTACTGCTGCTGGTGCGGCCACCAACGTTGACGCTGACGTGGTGTGAACGTTGAGTGGAAGGAGCCATTTGTTTTTGACATTTGGTGTTGTAATCTACCCCTCATTGGTATTTTATTACCTTAATCTTTAAAGATGTAATTGGTCTTGGGGAACCTACCTAATGCGTGGTTGCTTCTGCCTATGGTTATTTAGATCTTTGTGGGCTTTATCAGGATCATAACCACTTCTTTTTTTCTCTTTTTTTTCATTGTATAAGTTTTTTTTTTTTTTTGGGAAAAAATCGAGTGAATTTTTATTCCCAAAACAGAAGGCTATACATCTAAATAGCGCGGGCCAAAGCTGCTGACCCCACATCAACTGTGGACCTCAACCTCGGGTCCCTCGCAAGTCCCTACCACCACAGGGCATCCCCGTTAGCAAGGGAAATGTCCTATCCCCAAACCTTTACATAGTGATTTGGAGCAAGCCGGGTATGTCCTAGCAATCCCACCACACACCCCACCCCCCACCCCCATCTAGGGGCTTTTGGGGGGTTCGTGGGTGGAGCCCCTACTCTCCTCGGAGGTTTCAAGTCTCGAAATTGGCTCTCTAGGCTAGCCACCAAGTGACGTCGATTTTCCTCAANGGTCCCCGCCCTGCGCGCAGTCATCATCCTTAGAGTCCCGGGGGGCGTTGCCGTAGTCCCGTCCAAGACCACAGTATCCCCTGTTGGCAGGCCATGTCTCCCCTTCCACCGTTGATACACCTACGCAGGTTGAGGCGACAACTGGAGCAGCGAGATCAGGGTGCTAGATTGCCAGAGGGTACAGATTACTCCCAGATGCCTACTAGGGCATTGTCGTTGCAGAGACTCCCAGAGGAAGTGGGGGAGGTTGACTGGAGTCTCGGCGTGCATGTGTTTGAGGAACATGAAGTGTACCTCGTTGAGTTTGTGATGTGAGCCCGACTGTATGAAGTAACTCTCGACCAGCGCCGTCGTGGCGCACTAGGCGGGCAAGAGGGCCGTCCCCCAGATGTGACCGTTGGTCGTCCAGGGGATGGGACCTTGAAAGAAATCGATTGCTGCGACATGGGACCATGCCACTAGGGGAATCCGATTCCTTGTTGTAAGGGCACCAATCATCGTGGCCACGTCACCCACGGTCACCAGGATTTGGTGCCCACGAAACACTGTGACCTCCTCATGCCATTTCGCGTAGAACGGCTGAACATCCAACTCCGGGTCCACCGCGATGCATTGCAGCACGTTGGTCCATCCCATCCGCGTAACCCATTGCCAGAGCTCCAGTTTATTTTGGATGTCAGTAGCAGGCAGCTCAAGGTATGCACGCGTACCCATAACAACAGTAATTTCACCCCAAAGTCGGCGAAAGCAGTGTGCGAGCATGGCAGGTGCGGGAATATCTATCCCTTTAAAGACCCTATCGTTTTTGGCGTGCTAGAGGGTCCACAACGTAGCAAGCATCTGTGAATTTCCTAAGTAGTTTAGCGTGGGAAGGCCCGCTGTACATCATAAGTGTCGGGCCACGTGGCATTCATGTAGGAAGTGATGGAGTGTCTTCGCGTACTGATTGCACATCGGGCAGATGGTATTGATGTTCATGCCACATGCTTGCAACCACGTGGGTATAGGGAGCACCTGGTTCAAGACCAGCCACTTGAAGGTCTTAATTTTTTTTGGCATGTGGCCTTTCCACAGCCACATCCATTGGGGTCCACCGAGAATTGACATTGTAGCAGCTGTCGAGGGTGTAAGGTGACCTCAATTTCATGTGGGAGCGTGTTGATGTGCGCGCATAGTTGTCACCACACCAGGGAGTTTGACCCGACCGCCACCCAGGGAGGATATTTCCTCAGCAAAAGTTGCACCCATTGGGGGTGGTCGTCTGATAGTGAAGCGATACGATGAATAAGCTATTGCCTTCCCAATGCAGCTTCCACTACAAACAGCAGAATGCTAACAACCCCTGCCGAGCGGGGGAGAGTGATCTTTTCCTAGGACACCAAATGTATTTTCTGTCCACCATTTCCTCCTAATCATACAAAATCCCGGATTATTGCGTCAATTTTCTGAATGATGTCGAATGGTGGAGTGGCCATGGAGGTAGTAAATCTCGCCATGGCTGCTAGCACCGTTGATGCCAACACGATTTTCCCTTTGCAGGACAGGAACCTGTTCGCCCAGTGTGCTGTGCACTTTTGGATTTTTGTTATGAGCGCCTGCCAGGTGCGTTGTTTGTGCTAGTTGTGCATTGGAATGCCTAGGTACTTGTCCTCTGCGAGCCCCGATAGAATTCCCAAAATTTGGATGACTTTCCTACGAACACTGGGGTGGGTATGGGTGAGATGCAGCGTGGACTTACTTGGGTTGGGGGCTAGTCCCACTTCCCTCTCCATCCTATCCAGCATCCTCAGGAGTGCCCAGGCCTGCAGCACGGCTACACGGGTCAAGATCATCGTATCATCTGCGTAGTGGACTGTTAAGCAGCGGATGCAGTGGATATCCAGCCCCTAAACACCTTCCTCGGCGTAGTAGGTTTGCATGAGGTCCATCACCAGGAGGAAGAGGAGCGGGGAAAGAGGATCACCTTGTTGAAGCCTGCGGCCCGTCCCTTGGAACCCCCAAAGGTGGCCGTCAATGTCCAACGAGTACCGTCCTCTCTTTTGAATCTGGAGGTACAAATCCACGAATGGTTTTGTAAACCCTTTTGCCTGCAGCACCGTCCTAAGGGCAGCCCAGCTTATTGAGTCATAAGCTTTAGTGATGTCTAATTTGATGCAAAGCCCAGGGAATCTTGTAGTGTTGAGGGAGTGTTAGATTTCCTGTAGGAGCAGCATCTGATCCTAGATATGTCAACCTTTGACAAACCCAACCTGGTTCTATTCGACCAGACGTGGCATGAGGGGCATCATCTTGGCAACCACCATCCGTGAGAATAGCCGTAGGAGGGAGTTACAAACGCTAATGGGATGGAAATGTCTAGGGGATATGGGATTATCCTTCTTCGGAAGTAGGACCACGCATGAGTAGTTGATTTCTTTGCAGACCTGTTGCCAAGAGAGCATATGATTAAAGGCGTCAAGTAGATTAGGCCCAAGCAAGTCTTTGAATTCGTAAAAAAATTCGATGGGCCACCCATCCTGCCCTGGGGCTTTATCCGCCGGCATGGCCTGCAGTGTGGTATGGAGTTTGGTGTGGGAGAAGGGTTGCATGAGGAGCTGGTTGTCAGATGTGGTGAGGATCTGTGGGATATGGACTGAGATGGGATCCATGGGTTGCCAATGCCAAACCTGTTGCCAGTAGTGTAACAGGTTGTCCAGGCTGGATGATGAGTGTGATTGTTCCCTATGACCGAGGCCTTGAAGCAGGCGTTGCAATTGATGGCGGGTTCCCTGATGTGCCTTAGCTGCGATAAAGAAGAATTTTGTGTGTCTGTCACTAGCCTTGAGCCACCGTATCCGAGCCCTTTGACACCAGTATTCCTCCTCTTCGTGCGCTAAGGTCTCCAACTCCCCTAAGAGGGGGAGTTCCTCTTGGGCTAGATTGACTCCATGCTCTTGTTGGTTCTGGATGTCCTGCAAGTGTGCTTCCAGTTGTGTTCGATATCCTTTGAAGCTGTACTTGTCCTCCATGGAGAGGGCTTTGATTTGGCATTTGAGGGCCTTGAATCCATGCTTGAGGAAGTCTTGTGGTTCCTGTATGTCATTATACCCTTGCCAGATGGACTAGACCAGCTCGCCAAACCAAGGCTTGGTCAGCCAGGTTCGTTCGAAGCTGAACGGGTGTGGGGCCTTGGAGACGTCTGTCTCCAGGTTACAGATGATGGGTCGGTGATTCGAGGCCACACGGTCCTACCCATAAGCGTGGACTTCCCACTCCAACAACAATGCAACGTTGACCCATACCCGGTCAATGCAAGATTACACCCGGGCTGGTCCCTACCGTCTGTTGCTCCAGGTGTACCTGCAGCCTATGATCGCCAAGTCTATGAGGCCAAATTTCTATAATAGGGTCAGGAATTCAGGTGCCCCCTAGGGCTCTGAAACAGAACCCCGGGTCTTCTCCTAGCTGTATAGCTGTTGGTTAAAGTCCTTGATGAGGAGCCATTAAGGACCTTGTGGGACTAGCTCCGACACCTGGGATAATTCCCGTATGCGGTCCTGCCACACCTGGGCCCCATAAATGTTGGTGATCCAGACATCCGGGCCTAGCAAGTGCACTGTAATGCACTAGTCGAATGCATCGAGCAGGGACGAGGCCACCCTGGTGAGGACAGCGAGTCCACTAGCCCATCCCTGACTAGGCACGATGTGATTGCACCATCCCTTCCACTGTAGTACCTTAGTTTCTGTCTACCATAATTTTGTCTCTTGGAGACATACCACATTGCACCCCTCAGTGTGCACGAGTCGTTTCAGGGTATGTTGCTTATACAGGGTACCCTATCCCTGACAATTCTAGGAGAGAACCTTCATGGCGAAACAAATAGACGTCTCTTGTAAACCTCCCAAAGTGTAGGTTGCACTCCCAGGTTGATATACAGTTGCATGACCATGTGCCAGGTTTGGGCACTGTCAAGGCATCCAACCTTGGCCAATGGTTGGATGATCTCCATCCCCTTCTCCCGCAGCACCCCCAGCAACCTTCAGGGAGTTTGGGCCACTTCAAACACCTGCTAGTGGTGATCTAGTCAGTCAACGATGGCAGCGTCTGCCCCACCACGCAACGTGCTTGCCCCTCATCTTGGGGATGTGGGGCGAGGCAGTGCAGCTCATCTGGGCACTTGCACCAACCAGGGCACCACGATGAGCCTTACCCGTCATGCCTGATTAGTCATCCTGGCCAGCAGCCATTGGGCCACCTCCGTGGGAGGCCCCTGATGCATCCCTGACCCACCGTGGCCAAGGCCATTCACTGTGTTGTTACCTAGGGCCGGACTAGGGTCGGAGGCAACCCCCACCTTACACTGCAGAACCCCCACCTTACCCAGCGCAACACCAGTGGGTTCCAACAAGCCCTTTTTGGCCACCTGGCCCTTTTCCCGATAAGCTGCCAACCCCCACCATTGGGTGCAGGGGTGGGACGACCTTGTTTCGTAGGGTCAACGCCAATAGCGATGTCCACAGTCGAGGTCAAGGCCTTCGATGGAAGATTTTTGAACTACACGCAGACCCGTTCCTCTCTGAGGTCAGTGTCCAGCACAAGTTCATCAACCCGGTCTTTGGAGGGCAGGGACTACCATACACAGAACCATGCAAAACCCAAATGGTCCATCCCCTCGGTGAATGGGTCAAATTTAATAAACTCATCAAATAGCACAGCCAACAAGTGCAGGAACTCCACCGACCAGTATTCTAGAGTGAGACCATGCAACCAAATCCACACCGGTGCCCGTTCGAACAGATCTTTATCATGATGTGCCCCCGGATGCCAGGGTGCCAACGCCAACCCCCGTGTCCCATAAAACCAGGGCCCTTCCACCAGGATGCATTCCTTGTCCGCCGCCGAGGTGAAGCAAAACAGGAGATGGTCGTCAACTAGGCTTTTGACTATCACTGTATCCAGCCCCCAAACCGACCATACCCATCTCCAAACCAAGTCCATCTGAGGCTGCGCTCCCTCCAAGACAAACTTGCTGAGCAAGCTACGCTCCAACCGTTCCAGTGTGCCCACATCCGGGTGACCCACCTTTAGCCGTAGCACCGTACCATCCCATGAGCAGGCTGTGAACTCTACGGTACCTTCGGGTATGGCTTGCGGGTTCCCTAGTCTGACCTCCCTCATGTCGTTCGTAGCTTTCGTTATGGTCTCCGTGTCCGCCTATGCCGCCGCGGCCACCTATGCCATCGTGTTTGCCTGGGTCACCATGTCCGTCTGTGCCCACCCTATGCCCTCTATCAATAGCTACATTTTCAAACTCAACCTTAATCTATTGGATATGCTCTTTGTTTCCATTTCATTGTATAAATAATTGTATAAGTTATTTACATGTCTATCGTTCTTTTAATGCTTGTCTTTTTATGCTTTACATTGTGTTATAAAAGGAAATGAACAATATAGTTACAAAACTTGGGTAGAACTCTTTCACTCCATGATCGCTATGAAAGAAAGCTTGATAAAAATTTTCAATATCTTTAAAATAGAAAGAATAGTTCATTATCTTGCTTTGAATTAAATGCCACACACATTTGTCATTTTTCATCATTTTCAATAAACTAATATGTTTTTATTTAACAAATTCTCTTTTCTTAGTCTAAATCATATTTTTAATAACTTGATAGTGTTTGGTGATTTCCAATAAAATTCTAGTTGTCTTACATTCTTAACCAAACCATAATTAATTGTTTGCATTTTGGCCTTTGTAAACATTAAAAGTACCTATAATCACAATTTTCTATAAGACTCACACTTCAATTCTAATTCTTCTATATACATTGGCTTGCCAGTTATTGGAAAACCAACTAAGCATGTCTCATAGACATTGTAAAGATGTCCAAGCATACAATTGAACTGGAACTTTATAATTCAATATTGCCCACCAAAATTGGACCCATTACAAAGTTAAGACTATTACTGCTAAGACAGTACCAAATTTAATATCGCAAGTAAGAAATCTATGCTTTTGTAGCAAAATTTAGCTATCACCATATAAAATGTACTTGAATTAAATCTAAACTTGAGTATTTTACTATCACGATAAAATCTAAAACCTTAAAATGCATTCTTAGAGCCTTTAAAAAATAAAAATAAAACACTAACCCATTAGCATTGCGTAGGCATTGAATAGCATCCTATGTCCTAGCAATACCAAAAATGTCAAATTTATTAAAGAAATATCTATTATATAACACCTTCACTCTCTATGCTATTGATCCATCAATGTTTAAAAATCTACAATGAAGACATGTTATAACTTCTCTATGAATTTTTTTGAATATTTAATTTTGGTAATTATTACATTTCCTTTTACATCTAAAAATGTTATAAAACCATTTGCTCTAATTTTTTTCTCCACTTTCCTTCATTCTACACCTTTTTAGAAGTTTCTTTCAGTGAGATCTTCTTTGATCCATTTTTTATTAATTTAATATCCATTATCTAGTTTTATTTTAATGTAATATAAAATTTTTCTATATTTGTTGCCAAGTTTCAACTTCATAAATATTCTAAGAAGAAATAGCTATATTCAAATGGCTTTAAACTTAAACAATAAATTCAAAATACAAAGTACTAGAGCTAGCTAAATATAAAATTTAATTAACCAATTACATGCATGGGATAGCGATATTACCTCAAATTTTGTTATTTCATAGCATGTGTTAGCAATATGTATGAGGCCAAGGTGCAAGATGGGGCTACACAAGCCCTTGCAGGGCCCTATAACACTAGTAGTCTTTCCACATGATAATATATTAATTTTTTGTTTCCAATTTCTATGTGACAATCTATTAATGTTAATGGCAATCATGTTAGATTATTATTTAAACAATAGTGAATAACAACATTAAATATAAAATTAAATATTTGATTTTGATAGTAATGAAATAAAGAAATTTCGTATATTAGGAAATAATATCTTTATATTAATTAGGTTATAATGTTATGACAAGATAATTAAAATAATTATTTATTTACTAATATTGATATTTTATTACGTTCGTATAGATCTAAGGATCTATCAGGCAAATGAACTTGTATAAAATACATAAGTAGCAATAAATCATGAGTACAATAAATGTATCCAATATTTATGTAACTTGAACACTTCTTTTATATAATACTAATACTAGTAGCTTGAATAGCTCATATAAAGACTAAAGATTTGCTATTTTCTTTTAAAGAAATTTTTTCCATGATATTTTAATAATACATGTTACTTATCTTCTACCACCTGCAATAAATATAGTTAACATATTTTCTCTTTATATTCCACATTGTTCCAACTTCTAGTTTCAATGCCAAGATTGTGTGATCCCATTCTTATTATCCTAATTTGTGCTCTTATGAATATTGGTATTGTTGCATATAGATATTTTGTTTTATTTTATTTGTGACATCTAATATTTTATGAGTAAAATTGAAACCTTTTTTTTTTTGTATTTATACCTTATTTTGATATCTTTCTAAAGCTTTCTTGTAACACGTTTCCAAGCTTGTTCTTAATTTAATATTCTAATTTTTTAAGTTAAAATTGTCCTTCATAAAACCACCCCATTGTTAAGATTTTTGGATCATCTTTGGAAAGATCTTATTGCTATTTTTACTTCTCAAGTATAAAGTTAAGAACTAATACATTACTTTAACTTCTAATGGCAAAAAATTATACTTTAATAAAAATCTTACATTTAGGACTTGAATTTTCACCTTGAATTGCTATTTTTGAAGTTTTTAAAGTTTTTTTAATGATTCTTGATAAAGTCCTAGCCCCATGCCACACATCCATAAAGTGTCGTGGTTTATACAATTGTTAAAATAATATTTTTTCCAAATTTTTAAAGTCCAAATATTGTGATTGGTACATTTGTTATTCAGATTTCACAATATGTTATTACATAATTTTTTTCAAAGAAATTAAACTATCACATTAACAATTTCTCTATAGTAAATAATGAACTAATACAATAAATATTATGAAGAAAATGATAAATATAATAGAGGATGTTTTTGTTTCTACATGGTGGAAACACCTCATTTTTCTTTTATCTCATGAAAAATAGTGTCGTATATGCTTTTACACATCCTAAACCCATGTATCCACTATTGGGATTACCAAGCACTATGCTACTAGGCGAACCAAGTAATAACGCTACTGGCATTACCAAGCAAATACTTGTTTACGATTGAAACTAGTTGTGCTCATTCTACCAATTCATTAATATGCATGGAAACTTAAATATTGACTAAGTACATGAAAAGTAAATCTAAACTAAGTCAAAGTGCTACAATGAATATGAATCAATCTTGATCTTATTTCCGTCTGTGGAATGTGTTCATGTACATTGCCACTCGAATAAGACATCGTACAACTAACTCAGATACACACTATGGGCACTCATTGACTATTCTTTAAGACTAAAATAAAACTACAAGAGTTTGGCTACTCTATTGATTAAATGACTTCCAAACTATGCATCCAAGTGTTATATTTATAGGTTGACACACATCCCCTAATATCAAATATTTGATAACCTAGCATGTCATCCAATATCAGATATGTGATATCGTGGCTCTGATATTGAAGCTACAATATCGGAGCTCCAATATCATAGCTAATCAAAAATTGCCTTTTTGTCAAATAGATGTGATATAACATCAACAATATCATAGATGCGATGTCGCATCAATGATATCCCAGCCAATTGATGATTCATCATACCCTCATGATTAAGTAAAAACTCATCCTTAAGTTAATAGGATAGGACTGAGCTTTCTTTACAAAAAATTGAGAATGATGGGATTATTAACTGATGCTAACTATTGATGGACTCTGAGTGCTACATTATAAAATTTTATTTGAGTGGATGCATACAAAATGATAGAGTGATAAAAAGACTAGACAGACTTTAAAGATTACAAAATTTGCAAAGGTCTTCATAAATTCGCTGAAGATGATTCTTCTTATTGCCACTACTAGTGGCAAAATTTTAACCTTGATTGCTATGTTGATGCTTCTCTAGTTATTTAGAACATTCTTGAAGGAAGGATTGAAATATCTTCTCATTGTCCCATGGATCTAGCAACATGCAAAGTTTGAGCCACTATCTTGTATGTGCTACAATTTGTCCATGGGCATATTCTCCATTGTCCTCCGCTTGGCTTCCTTTTCATGCCTGGAAGAAGACCTTCTTCCTTAGGCATTTCTTTTAGCATCACCTATAGTCACTAAAGGATCATTATTAGTTTTGGTAAATTTTCCTTAATAACTAACCCTTTTTGGATCACTTAGTTTGCATTTAAGAACAAGGTGATGACAACATACTATGGCCAAGGCTACAAGGTAACTAAAGTCATCAAGTTGTTTACATTATTTTGATCAATTACTATTAGTTACCATAATGTTCAAAAATAGGACTATTAGAAAAACTATGGCTAGGAACATTCATATATTTTAATCATGAAAAGTAGGAAAATTCTAATTAAAATTCATGAGAATTAGTCCCAAAATCATGCATAAATTTAGAGAAACTATCAATGATGTTCTAGAAGATGTGAAGGTTAGTTCAAAGCCATGATCAACAAGAGTTATGTAAGTGGGACCTATCCAAAATAGGCTCTTGCAATAATGCCCTTGCATAACCACTTCTATAGATGTTCATGAGCACCCAAGAAATTAAATGTAGACCATTCCTTTATTCCAAACAACACACAACTACTGTGGTTGGAATGTTGCACTACACTACACAAAATCAAAAGGCTCATAATCACATGCAGTAGTGAGGTGTATAATGGGATGAGAAGGGATTGCAAAGATCAGGATGTAAGGTACTTGACCATGTCCACAATAGGTTCATGTGAAAAATATGATTAAAATGATCAACATACCTATCTCTCTAAGTTTAGACCAAGTCCATACCATGAATAGCGACCTCACATTGATGTGTTGCATCCTACCAACCACCATGAGTCCACAACCATCTAAAAGAACAATCATCACTCCAAAAAAGAGAAGAAAAGAGAAGAAGGAAGGAAGGGCCTCAGTTAGAGGGGCACCATAAAGCATGGGAAACATGTCTTTCTAGCCCCATAATTAGTGCTTGTAGCCCATTATTGTGTCTAAGGGTTGTGCTTTGAATTCCCATTCTTGCTTTTTTTACTCTCTTTTTTTGTTTTATTTTTTTATTTCTATTTTTTTTTGTTTTTTTTTTGAATTTTTGGATGGGAGGAACACCATGCAAAGACAAAGCTTCCTATTTATTGGTCAATGAAGGAGTGATAATATGTTCCAAAAGGAGTCATAAACCACATGAAGAAAGTCAAGAAGAAAACCCAACAAGTCTCCTTGAATTCACACACTTTACCATTCGCACTTGGCCATTTCCTCTTTTTTCAAGATATAATGATCATTCATGAATTTTAGTTTCATAAAAGAATAACCAAATTTTTTCCATGAAAAAGACCTTTTATTTAGAGAACTGGAAGGATGGATGAGGTGGTTTCACTTCTTTACACAATTACTTACCCAATCATGTTGATAACATAGCACAAAAACCCAACACATGGTGTTGACTTCTGCATCATGAATTGGAAATATTATTAACAAAAACATAAAATACATTCATAAAACATAAAGAGAATAAATCAAGAAAAGAGAAAAATATAAAGAAAAGAAAACTATTAAGAAATGAAAAACATATGAAGAATTAGAAAATTTTGGAAGAAATAGGAAAATAATAAAAAATTGAAAAACACAAATAGTGAAAAATAATTATTAGTTCTTAAACCAGGATGGAGCATCTCCCCCATGACTAATCTTATGGCCACACATTTGGGAGATGGACTACACAATCCCCTAGTTATAAACCACCGATTTTCCATCTATCACCATTACTAATTTAATTAATTGTGTGGTAGCATATCTAACATTGGTTATAATATCATTAAGATCATTTGAAGATGTATCTTCATCTAAACTTGAAGGTATTTCCATTTTGGAGGATCCAGATGTGTTTACTTTTTCTTCTTAATTTTCTATTTTAATTCTTGGGTCTCTGTGTTTAATATCCTTTTCTAGTGTATAATCAGTGTAAGATGTATGCATCTAAGTCCTTTGTTTTCTCCATTTCCTTAATTCTAAAACTAATAAGTAGATCAGTTGCTTCCATGTATCTTTGAAATAGTTTTATATTCTCATTTTCAAGCCACCAGGTATCTTCTAGTTTAGTGGTACTATGTACACTGGTTTATGCTCACACACTTGTTCCTTAGCTTTGTTGTGGGTTGTGTTAATATTTTGAGTTTCTAGTCCATAATTGCACCCTTTACTATTAGTGATGCACGGATTTTCCTATCTCTCCATAATGATAAGTTCATCGTTTATGTCTTGTATCCGGAGTGGTGATGGTTATTGGCTTTTGCATATGTTTAGGAGACATTTGTTCCAACAAGGAAGAGTTTTGCACTAGGTTTTCCTTGTGCTAGTTTTGATATGCTAGTATGTCTACATGTTTTATGCTTGTGTGAGGAAACTACCCTAAAAAGAAAGGATGTTTTCAACGTTGTGATTGAGATCTACTAGCATTATCATTTCTATGTATGTTCATAGCACAAGTGGCATTCTTTTGTTGATGTTGTGGCACTGAACCTTCTTGTGTTGTTGATGATGACATATGGTGGATGGAAGTATGAGAATGTTAAGGATATGATGAAGGATGAGAGGTTTGAGATGGTGATCGCATGGAAGATGTTGTGGGATGATGATATTTGGGAGAGTGGTAGTAGTGAGTTGAGGTAGAGGAAGAGGAACTATTCAAGGAAATAGGTTGTTAAACATAATATCCATATGGGTTCAGTTGAAAATAAGGGTAATGCTAGTTTGATGATGGCATCCCCAA
The DNA here is from genome assembly GCA_015680685.1 of Gnetum montanum. Lineage (NCBI taxonomy): Eukaryota > Viridiplantae > Streptophyta > Gnetopsida > Gnetales > Gnetaceae > Gnetum > Gnetum montanum. Next base: position 103,725 of record MNCI01025009.1, read on the forward strand.
TGACTGTGAGTTTTGCCACTATGTTTGATAGTAGTTTTGAGGCTGATAAGAAGTCCCACTAGGATAGTATTGTTGGTTGTAGGATTATCTATAATTACCTTGTGAGTAAGGTAATTTTCTAGTTATTTGGTTTTGTACGAACTTGGGATTCAATGCAAAAGCCCAATACTCATGTAGATGTAACATGACTAGGAAATAGCCCTTAAGATTGTCATATATGTAGATGTCACATCCATCATCTTCTTCAATGGTTGAGTGTATAGCCTCTTCTTCTATAGTTATTTTCCCTCTCTATCGATTAGTGTTCTTACCTATCTCTCGATCTCTTTTCCTCATTTTGGTTTGGTCACTTGATTTATTTTCAATTACTTTCACCTCTATGATTTCTACACAAGTTGTAACTTTCTCATTTATTAATTTCGACATCCTATCTAGCTTTACTTCAATCTCATCGATAGAATTTTGTATTAGCCAAGTTTGTTTTGAAGTCATCTCATCGAGAGTTGCCTCTTTTTCCTCATCATAGATTTGGATCCTTTTCTTTTGAAGAGTTGGATTCCACTTGTTTTCCTCTACATTCTCTCATTTATATAACTCTCCTTCTTCTTTTTCCACCCACTCAATTAGCCTTTGTATCTGATGGACTTTCAGTTCATATAACTAACCTTGGGCATAAATCCCAAGGATCTTCCTCATTTCATTATGAAGACCATCTTTGATGTGGAAACATTGTTCTTTTTGAGAGAAATCATGGTTGGAACATCTATGTAGTAATGAATAGTATCTATCCAAGGACACATCCAAGGGATTATGATTTTCTTACTTCCATCCTTGGATTTTTTTTCTTAGGTTAGACACTCTTTGATGAGTGGTGAGGTACCCCTACACTCAACCATACGAATACGAGCGTTACACATATGATCCAGTCAAAATCTGCAAACTAAGTGCCTACACGCCTCATGGAACACTTAAGGTAATCGTTCATTGTCTTCCCAAACTTACTTGTATTTTTCATGGTTGTATGGTTAAGTAAGTATGAGGTATATGATTTTTATAGTTTTTATGTTTTATCGCCTATGCTAATGAGGTGAAGGGTGAAGAGACTAATTAACTAAATTTAACTAACTAACTAAGCCTTAATTAACCTAGCATTAGTATCTGTTCCCATTTATCGTTCACACCCTGAACCAATGTAACCTTGATTACCAAATGCTATTCGTTACTCAGATCACCAAGCGTAATGCATGTGCTTGAAGCAGTTGTACTGAATGCACTTAACTATGGGAGAAGGGTTGAGAGAGATTTAATTAACTAAGAAAGAATTTAAATGATAAATAATAAATAATAGTAATTAAAATCCTATTTAGCTTAGTCCATGCACTGCAAGGTTTATCCAACAGTTTGTCTTTATTTCTGTACACAAACTTGTGCTCAGGTACGATATTTGCTCGAATAAATATCCGTTCACTTTGGAGCTCCTACTGTGGGCACATGGAAATTATTCTATCTCTGGAGAGGAAAAACTACATGACTTTTGCTACGGTCTAGGCCTAGATGCTCACACAAGGGAAAGTTGCCTCTTATTTATAGACTTGGTGGTGCACCGTGATAATGCATACGCGATATCGCGGCCCATGCGATATCACATCCCATCATATCCCCATGACTGAATAAAAACTCGTCCTCGAGTTCCTTACAAAATATTGGGAAGGTATGAGATTATTGACTTGAATGGAACTAATGGTGAATGGGATGACTTGTGAATGGATCATCATTACGAAACAAAACAAAACTGGTGTTCATGACAACAAGAGTGAACACTTTATACATTTGACATCAGGCCTTATTTGGCAGCTGAGAAAGAGAGAGAGAGGAAGAAGTTTTGCTGCTTCCAACACCAAGGTTGCGCCTTTCATTGTCTATCCGTAAGCTCACCATCGATCTTGCTCTTTGCATAGCTACTTCAGCACTGCTCCATTCCAAGTGTTCCTTCTAGATCCAATCCATTGTTGTATGATTTCCATCTGCACACACAACATAGTCTTTTATTAGCAAGGGTAAATGAATCATAATGTAATTGATACCTTACTTCAGTGAAAGGTCCATTGGCTGAGTTGTGGTATGGTTGATGCGGATCTGGAGATATACTAATGGTGACTACCAAAGGTGTAGGGGTTAGGAGAAAATCAAAAAATTTGGGTCTAGACCCACATGACTAAGAGCGAACCTTTGTTAGTAATAGAATGGAGAAATAAAAGGAACAAGAAAGATGGAGAAAAAGAGACAACTATAACATCGATGAAATGGATGTCAAGATGAAAATGAACTATAAAATGGATTGCAAAAATGTTAGGGAAAAGAATTTAACTAGTGCACCAAATAGGAATGTCAATGGGTCCTCCCCAAAGTAGACTCATGTCGTTAATGCCCTGACAAACCCACATTCAAAGAGTTTGTAGGCTCTGGGAATGTCATTTGGAATAAGAGTTAATGTATTAACCACAAGAATTTACCAAAAAGAAAACAATGTGTCAACCAAAATATACACTAAAGATACAATCGACAATGAGGTGAACTATGGAGGAAGAATGATGGAAAGAAGAGAATGGAATGGAATCTCAAGGACAAGGTGATGTACAGCCCCTTGTGTAGTTGATGATTAATGTAACTTAGTAGATCCCATTCCAGGTCTGGCCTCAACAAACCACATCTAGTGACTTCGCATTAATGCATTTGGCCAATCCATCCTCATGAAGTAACAAGAATGTCTTCACCCAAGAGTCACCACCATTTTGATGGAATGAAGGAGGAGAGAATGGGAAGTGAGAAGGGCCTTAGTTAGAGGGAACATTTTTATTTTTAGTTCCATAACTAGTGCTTGTAGCCCAAATGATTATTTCGTCTAATGGGTGTGCTTATGAATGTCACTTTCTCTTTTTTTTTTTGTTGTTTTATGTTTTTATACAAAGACTTTGTTATTTTTATTTGCTCAGCTTCCTAATAATTGAGTAATGTCGAAATAGGAAGAAATATCAAGAAGAAAAACATCCAAGCACCCAAGAGAATGACCAACACAAATGCATCAAGTTCCCTTGAAGTCACACCCTTTTTAATCCTTGAGTCCTTCCTTAGTTTGAGAAATACTCAATCACCGATTTGTTATAGTTCTTATTATTGAAAAAGGACTATATAGTTCCAAGCCAAGAGAGACCATAGAAACTTGTGGATGTATGGATGAAGTGGACTCATTCCTTGCCATATCAAAAGAACATACCTTAGTATCAACATCATAACTTAAAGGTAAAATCCAAACATTAGCAACCAATAGAAAAATGGTTCATACCATTATGAAGAACACTTATTGGGTGACAAACTTAACAAAATTGATAACACACACACAAACAAAATGAAAAAGTATAATGATGTTGTAAAACAAAAATTAAAAAAGTTAAAGAAATTTGTAAAATAAAAATGTGCAAAACCAAAATGTATAAAACAAAAATGTGTAAAAAAAATATGTAAAATAAAAAATAAAAAGAACTGAGAGCCCTGAATGATTAGCATAAGAGGCCATCTCTCCCATGACTAAATTGAAAGGGAGAGATCCAAAATAATGAATGTCTATTTAAATTTCTTAGAAGTGTCCAACTTCTCCTAATTGATGTTTTTAGGTTAAGGGATGGAAGTCGGTGACATTCATACTCCAATGTATCTATGCCTTCGTTGTGGGCATGAGTTTTTCCCCCAGTTTGTTCCATGCATGTTGGTGGGCTACTCTCTTGATCAGCTATCAACCATTGGGTGTTCTCTTGTTGTTTGGTTGCTACATACAGGCACCGTTGTATCTGTGTTTCTTGGGCATACTAGTTGCATGTAGGAGATGCTGAGCATTCCTCCATGTCATCACCCTCTGAGTCACTGTATGTGATGCATGGAATTTTCTTCTTCTTGATCTTTCCATAAATGTTTACCTTAGATATTTTCAAGGAAAGATCACAGATTCCTAGGCATGTGTCTATTGTACTTAGCCATGCCCTTCTCATTATAATTGGAAAGTGCCCTTTGTTGTTGTTGACTTCTATCACCAGGAAATCAGCTAGGTATGACCAACCACACATAGTGGTAATGATGTCCTTCACCAATCCCAAGGGAATGGTGATGGATTGGTTAGCCAGCTCTAGTTGAATATTTCTCTTCTTGAGTGGAGGTAGGTTCCAGGCTTTATACATTTCTTGTGAGATTAATTTGAATCCAAAACATAAGTCAAGAAGAGCCTTATGAGGTTTGTTCCTGGTGACTTGGAGGCAGATTAAGGGACTTCCAGGGTTAGAGAGTTTTCTAGGAAGGTGGCCTACCTTGACCCATCCAGTAATGGTATGTGTTAATATAACCGTATGTGTTGAGCTCTGTTGTTGGTTGGAAGGGAGCTTCGAAGCCTTATTTGTTAAAGGAGAGTGTACGGACTCAACCGCTTGTGGTTGTGAGAGCTTGTTTGGGATTTTGATTGTGAAGAAGGGTCTTCTCTTTGTATGATTGTCAGAACCAACAACGGGTTAAATGTTTATAGTTCTTGTAGCATTACGTTGCTACAGTTAAGTGGGGAGTTCCCCTTGCATTGTTGGAGCGGGTGGTATTGGAACTATTGGCGTAAGAGTGGTAGATGGATTTAGATGATGGTATGCATCTGGTGTGTCTTCCATAGGAGAGGGATTCCTATAATACTCCCAATCTTTGTAGTGATGTGGTGGTGACACATGACCAACAGAGTCATGTGGAGAGACTGGCTGCCGCACATAGTAGCCATACAGATCTGGTTGCCGGTAAGAGTATCGTTGCCTAGGCGGTGGCATCCCCCATGACTATGGGTGTTGCCACTGCTAATGTTTCTTGATAGGTTGTGGTAGAGTTCCACTTGGATGGTACATTAACGGTTGGTGAAACTGCCTCGAGTTACCTTGGGGATAAGGAAACCTTCGGGGTGCTTGCCGTTGGTTAAGTTTTGGGTTGAGTGCATACACCCCAGACTCTTGTAGATGTGAGATTATTGGGCAACATCCCTTAGGATGGTCATATTGGCATATCTCACATCCATGGTCATTTTCTGTGTTCAAATCCACAACCTCATTGGCAATAGTGATTTTCCCCTTACCCTTGTCATGTGCATGGCCTGAATCTCTTTGCTTTTTCTTATCGTGGTCACTACTTTGTTCCTCCTTAGACTCTTCTACGATTTTCAGGATAGTTTCAATTTTACTTTCTAAGGAGCTCCATATTTTGTCTACCTTAGCTGACACTTTTGTTGTTAGCTTTTGAAGTAGCAAGGTTTTTCTATTCACCAACTCCTCGAGTGGTGACTCATCCTCCTCATCGCAGAATCTCACTCCCCTCTTTTGGAGGGAAGGATAGCGGTTATATTCTTCCACACTTTCTCTTTTCCATAGCTCCCCTTCTTCTTTAGCTACTTACTCCAACAATCAATGAATTTCATGGGATGTAAGTTTAGATAGTCTCCCTTGGGCATAAGTCCCAAGGGTTCTCCTAGTTTCATGTCTTAGCCCATCTATGAGGTGGAGGAGTTGATCCTGTTGTGCGTAACCATGGCCCGGGCAACAATGTAGTAATGTGTAGTAGTAGCCCATGGTAGCATCCAAGGGTTCATGATTACCCTGCTTCCATCCTTGGATCTGCTTATGCAAGTTAGAGACTCTAGAGTACTTTTGATATTTGTCGTTGAACAATTCCAGCATCGTACTCCACCTCCTAATGGTTTCTAGCTCTAAGGACCGGTACCAACTCTCTACTTCCTTTATTAGTGTCCTAGGAAACAACTTTAATTTCTACCACTCGTTTTCAATGTTTTGCAAGGCGTAGGCATCATGAAATGCCTATAGATGATTTTAAGGATCAGTGTTGTATCCCCCCTAAAAGCGTGGGATATTATTCATATCTAGTCTCTTGATCCGATTGTCTTTTCGATGCCTTGTAGGTATTCTCACAGCCTCCATAATATCTAACATACTTCGGGTGGCAAGTAATGGTTCATCATGATCATCTCTCTCATGACATCTATGATGCCTACGTGGTTCCCTACTTTCCCTTCTTTCATGCCTTGATTTCCTAGAGTGCCCTTGTCCTCTCTCTTGACTCTCTTGTCGAGGTCTCTCATTCTTCTTACCCTTATCCTTATCCTCACGGTTGTGCTCTTTGTGACTGCGTCCTAATGTGTAAGGAGAGGGTGAATGATGCAATGAAGGGGAAGAAGAAGGGGAACCATCACCCTGACGATGTTTCTTACCTTCTCTTCAGTGACTACAGCCCCGATCATGATGACGATTAGAATTCTTATCCTTATCTTATGCTTGTGTTCCCTCAGTGAATAGTTGGTGTTCATGGGGATCAAAACCAGGGCTGTGTATTGTGGAGCATAGGTTCTGATACCCCACCTCCTCACTATCATTAGGAGGGGGAACATCATTTTTTGGAGAACCTAATGAGATAGGTTCACCACCCTTAACTTCTCTTATGACAGGCGAAGCATTACAGGGGTCTTTGCCCTTCAACGTTGTATGGTAGCTCTTCTTCCACTCATCCCATTGATGTTGTGCTTCTGTGGGATGGTAGTCCCTTGCGTTGTAATCACATGCAACGTACTCAGCGTATAGTTGCGACATGTCAATTCGTGCAAGGACATTAAGGAGCATGTTGGGGACGGTACTATCTCGAGGTAACACGATGTTACCTTTTAAATCTCTCAAACGCAGCTGTTCATCTTGATAAAAGAAAAAGGTAAAGTTGGGTACATATTCATCATGATGAATGTACACCACACTAAATTCTTAAGAACCTGGCAGATTTTGGTTATGTGTTTGGTGTCGCCAACTGTCTCTAGTGTTATCCCTAGGCGGTGAAGTGCTTTTGTTTGAAGAAGAAGACATTGTTATTTCACTCGGTGTGCTAATTAATCATTATATAATTTTTTTGTTTAATTAACCCTAAGGGTTTGTTTAAGCTCCCAATGATGTGGATAATTTCCTATGTTCTACTTAGTGCACAAACACTTAGTCCCCGGCAACGGCGCCAATGATGAGTGGCGAGGTACCCCTACACTCAACCATACGAATACGAGCATTACACACGTGATCCAGTCGAACTCCACAGA
>MNCI01025009.1:118835-182923 GCA_015680685.1 Gnetum montanum
GGATGCGATATCGCGTACGCGATATCGCGGGGGATGATACATCGCATACGCGATATCGTGACCCATGATACAACGCAGCCCATGATACAACGTGGGTGTCTTATCGTGGGTGCCTTAACGTGGGTGCCTTAAGGTGACCACCAGCACTATGAGCAATTCAGGTCTCATCATTGGCTATGATGGTACTCTAGCTTCTAGTCTCTTTGGTGACATCTACAATCCTAAGAAAATTTAAGATTATCCAAAAATTCTAGAAAAATTTCTAATGATTCATTGTTTTAGGTTTTAATCAAAAGTATTAGATATAATTAATTTCATTTTTAATTGGATTACAAAGTTGGAAAATTCATCAATTCAGAAAAATCCCTTATTTAGAAAAAACCTGAATAACTAGACAATTTATTAATTTATTTAAAAAACTTTTTATCTTGAAAATCCATCATTATCTTTGATTTATTACTTAAAATGTATTCAAATGGTGAATTAGATAGAAACATTAATTTTATTGGCTTATGTTAGATCAAAATGTTATTATCTCTTATTATTCTTACCATTAATTGTTCTTGCAGAGATTAGACAAATTTATTGCAATTTGCAAAAAATACACATAACGCTCTCTTCCATGATTGAAATGATAACTCTGTGAGAAAAAAGAATCAAGAATTACTCAAATCAAATGTGTAGTAAGGAAGATATGGAGGTTTGAAGGTTGTTAGATAAAAAAAAGCATGAACTTCCCTTACATGAAATGATGGAATGAAAAATTTTCCTTATAGTCCATGCATATATATATATATATATATATATATAGGAACAATATTTTAGGTGCAAAATTATTGATGCAATATCACAGGGCCTCATATATTATACCTAAGATATCATTATTGAATTTTTTGCAAATTTTAATGGAAAAAATAAATGGAATGAGTAGTTTAGAATGTGTAATGATGATCAAAAGGATTCTTGATCATAGATGTTGCCTAGAATGTAAGAATTAGATGTTGAAATTATGTTAAAGAAGTATTTTGGAAAGGTAAGTTGACTAAGTTTATAAGATAATTTAATCAAAATTCTTAAACTTATAAGCAAGTATGAATATGTAGGTGATGAGTAGTGAGTATACCCTATGCCCAACCATATGAATCACTAGTGTTTACTTAGCAATCTAGTTGAATTTCAAAGACTTTAGGTTTCTTCATACACTATTTCTAGGAGGTGAAATAATCATTACAGTCATTGTCTTCCCAATTCCACTTGTGAAGTTCAATGGTATGGTTAAGTTTAATTGAGGTGAATGTAATTTTTATCATTTTTTCTTTTATGTTCTAAGTCACCTAAGAATAAATAATAAAGAATAAAGTATTTAATTGCTAAATTAATCTAACAACTAGCTAATATTGAACTAATCCTTATATAAGCATTTGTTCCCACTTGTTGTACACATCCTGAACATGCATAACACTCCTGGGTTACCAAATGTTAAGTGTTACTGGGATTACCATTCATTACATGTATGCTCGAAGTGATTGTACATATGTTTACTATTTAATTTCTATTAATTACATAATTAATTAATTACTTGAAACAATGAAGGAAATTTCTTGGATATCAACTACTTAAAGAAAACAATTAATCTAGTCAAAGTGCTACAAAGTTTGATTAGAAAGCTCATCTTTATTGCCACACACATTGAAGTGCTTAGCTATAATAGTGCTCAAATAAGGATCTGTATACTCTTTGACTCCTACTAGAGGTACTTAGAAAATATTCTACCTTCTAAATAGAAAAACTATAATAACTTCATTACAACTATTTGACTTGATGCCATAAATGCAACAGAAGACACATATTTATAGGTGAAAATAGGATGCCCCATCAATGGGTACATGTCAATGGATCAAACCTTGTGTCGATAGGATCACATCACTGAGATCTTGTGAACGAGGTTACATCAATGGCATCCCATCAACATGGCCAAACTATGAAACTCATCATACCCCTATGACTAAATGGAAACTCATCCTCAAATTCTTTACAAAATTTGAAAAGGTATGGGATTATTGAAACATAAACAAAACATACAAATAACACAACAAAAACTAAGTGCCCAAATGTACAGTTTTACATGCATTACAAAACTTTTGGTGTTTAGGATAATAAAATTGAACACCAAAACAAAATAGACAAATACAATTCCTCTAATAACTTGAAGATAATGAAGAAGATCAAATGGTCCTAGGTAGTGGATGCTCCTAAGATTTTGAAGGGCCTTCTCCCACTTCAAGTGCAAGTAGTGGTTAAGATAGTTGTGGCTATTCTATGATATTTGCAACTTCTAGTGGAAGAAGAAAGGCATCCAATAGTACCTTCATATTCTCCTCCTTACTCCAAGGATCATTCATATTTCATGCTGCATCTTTAATGTGGGTGGGAATGGGAATATCCCATGGACAGGACATTATAGGAAATAGCTTCTTAACATTCACAAACTAAACAAAAAACTATTTTTGTTTGATATTGAATGCTCTAAGTGCATTGCATAGCTCCTAGTAATCATTCATTTGCTTGGCTAGGTTCTTAACAATTTCTCATTGATTAGTGAGCTTTACTTTGAAAACCTCAAGTTTAGCATTGGCAATATCAAGCTTCTACTTGGTGCCTTTATCATGCTTGAACTCTATCTCGTACAGAAAGTACAAGCCAACCACTTATTTTTCCAATTCTAACCATGGCCTACTAGTAGTTAGCATCACTAGGTTTGCATAATGAAGAATGGAAAGCTCCGTGTACTTTTCCATCTCCTTAATTTGTAGCTCTTTCATGCAGATCTCCATTTTGTTGTAGCCATTGAGCCCATCAAAGATAGGTTGCCAGATATTGCCTCCTTCCTTGAGCTACTAATGGGCCTCATTGATTTTAGCCTTCACCATGTGAATGTGCTTTTCATAAATTTCTTTCTATAGGCCAAACAAATCTCTATAATGGTTCTTGGCTCTCTCAAATTTAAGATCCTCATTCTTCTAGATGGCTATCTCTATTGTAGATTTTTGGTGAAGGGCACAAATTTCCTCCATGGAGAGATTTTGATTTTCTACTACCAGTCTCCTTAATTCATTGTTTACTTTGGCTAGCTACTCTTACTATTGATGGATGAAATTGATCATCTAATGCTTCTACACATCAACATTCTACAGGTGATGATTCTTTGCAGTTAGAATCTCATTCTCCCAATGCATCTAAGCTAATTCCTTCTAGATGTTGTGCATTATGCCATTGGCTAAGGATTGGTCAAAGACGATTATCTCCTTTACATCCTCAACATTTTTGCACTTGTACTAAAACTGTTTGAAATCTTCATCACATGTTAGTATTGGTTTAGCAAGAAAAGTTAGCATTAAGAAAAGCATGAGTTGCATAAGAAATGCATGAGTAGCAAGAAAAGCTCTTAATTTAGCAACCTTCATAGCCAAGCATTGGTTTTGTGCTTTGGCTATTTCTAGTTGCTCTACCATTATGATGCATTTTCCTCTTACTTCAAGAAACTTTGATTAGGTCGTAGTGATTGTATGCAGAAGATTGAAGACATCTAGAATTAGTTGCTCAATCCCCACTAGTTGGTCCAGCAACTCCTCATGCTAGGTTGCACTCAATGTATTACTAAGGGTTCCTACAGATGTCTACACATCTCTAAGTGCAAACTCATCTAGTATAGCTGTTGTAGGTGCATTCAATGCTTTCGCAATTCTATCAGCAACTACCTTTGCCACTATATCCTATCCATGGTGCTACATCACCAAGATAGTTGCCCCCTCACCCTCCTCTAGATGCACCAAAAAAGTAGAAACATTCCCTGAAATTTTTTGGAATTGTTGCTATTGAGACAAAGACATCGTTACCTCTTGGATAGTAAGATTTAATCTTGTGGGCAACTACGTTCTTTGGTCTAAGAAAATTGGCCCACCTCCTTCCATCTAGCTTATGGTTCAACCCACTTCGTTAAGGTGGCGCATTTTTGGGTGATCCATAGATGGATCAGCATCAATCATTCCTACTTGCTACTCCTACTCTCACAAGAGCTACTCTTGGATCTCGTGCATGCAATCAAGGGTAGCATCAGACTCCAACTTTTTTTTGTCAGTAGGTGGGGGAGGTGGTGGTTGCTGCTCCTTTTCTTAGATGACTTTATTAGACATATTTTCCTTCAACATTTCTACCTAGGAGGTGGTTGGAGCATGTTGGATGGAATCATTTTTGTAGCATGTTATTTCTCCTATCTTGCATAATTTCTAGATGAGACATGGAAAGAGGACTACCTTTCTTTCATGTTTATTTTCTTTAAACCACTTCTCTATCTCAAGATAGATTAGTTGTGAAAGGTTGACTAGAAATCTACCACTTAGAGTGACACACACATGGGTAGAGAAAGTTGTAATTTTACTTGGCCTCACTATTGGATTGAGGTGAAATGCTACAAACTTGATATATGCATATTCCATCTTGGTTAGTGCACCAAACTCCTTGTGGTCTACAAAATAACACCACTTCATCCATTCTTTCTTGATGTTAGGATCTACTTGCATTAGAATTTTAGCAAGGTTGGCCTCAATTTCTAGTAACCTAAGGTCCTCTACAATGACTATCACTGAGTAGAACATTGAAATATCATTGATCTTAATCATTGAACTAGCCTATTGATTGTTCCAGAATAGATATGTTTCTTCCATGTATCACTCCCTATTGGAAGTGATTGTGGACCACATGGGAGAGTTCTATAATTGAGTTTTGACTTCTGATGTTGCAAGCTCTAAGAAAGGTCCAAATTTTAACTCTTAGAGCATGGATTTCTGGACCTCCTTGTTCATGATTTGCTTGAGGTAGGCTTCCATCAAGGTAACCTCAAGGTTTAGTCTAAGTTTAGGCATCTCATCTTGTGAGACTATTCTATTGCAACCACTTTTGGAATCTGTTGAACAGATTCCACTTTTGGCTCCTTCTAAAGAGGTCCTATGACACGGATTTCTACTTGCTCATGGGCTTGTTCTTGGCCCCTTTCTATTTGTGGCCATTAATCCCATGGTTGGGACTATCCTCCTTCTTGTACTTGTTTTCCTTTTGGCGCAATCTATGATCATAAGATAATCAAGGATTAGCATTCAATGTGTAACTTATAACATTTTAGTACATTATCTTATTGGGTAATTACACTTAGGTTATGTTTGGACCATGGAATATTGGTTATTTTATTATTATTTTAATATTCTTAACTTAGAATGTTATTGAAGCTTGTTAGAAGGATTTAACTTTCATAAATTGATGTTTTAATGTTGGTATATTAATTAATCCTTTGTGGGAGTTAGAAAATTTTTAAAAATTTTCTATCAAAAACTTAAGGTTTGTGGCCCCCATGATGAAGAGCTTACCTTTGGTAGCTACAGGGTCATAGAATGAAGTGAATTGGACAAATGGTTAGGAAGTTATGGCTCTTGGATGGTTCTAGGCTATAGAAAGCTTTAAAACTTTTCCCTCATTTTAGTTTAAATGTGAAAAATTCTTAAGTATTCACATGTATATATAGATAGTTTTTGCCTTACATTGATGGGGTCTTGTCGACGAGTGGGATGTGTATACAGGATCGCATTGACAAAGCTGTTGGAAATTTTTTTTCACTTGGAATATCTTGAAAAATATGAGTTTTTGAATGAAATTGGAGTCTACAAAGAGCCAGAAAAGCCATGAACATTATGAAATGCTAGAAGAGGATTTGGAAATTCACAAAATTAGATAATTTAATGTGAGAATGAAATTTTATTAGAGAAAATACCTTAAGAAGTGCATAGTTGGATGCAACCAACGAGGCACATGAAAGATTTGATCATAGGAATGCTTAAGGATAAGGAACTTAACTAACCCAACCAAGAGACATGTAAGTGGATCCTTCCCATGGTAGCTTCATGCCCTTTTTACCTTTGCATAACCTTGACTAAGGAGTTCGTGGATACCATAGTTGATTAATGATTATGAAAATTTAAGGATCTAATTTGAAAGAATCTACCTAAAAATTTCAATATATCAAACTAAGACATTGAAAAAGACATGGAAATCAATAGTGAGGTAAGTTATGGAAAGCATATGTGGAAGAGAGAGAGTGAAATAGAGTTCTAAATTGTGGTCACATGAAGTCCCTTGTGGATCTTATCGTTAAATGACTCAATAAAGTCCATCCTTAGTCTAGATCAAAACCAACCACTTTTAGTGACTTTCCATCGACAATCTAAGACCAATTCACCCCCTCAAGACATAAGAATGCACCCACAAATCAATCACCACTCCTTATTTGAGAAGAAAAGAGTAGGAAGTAAGAAAGGGCCTTAGAAGGGAATTTTAAGCATGGGTAACATGTCTTTCTAGTCCCATAACCAATGCTTATACCCTATTATTTTATCTAAGGGATGTTTTTTGAATTCCCATCATGTTTTTCTATTTTTTTTTTCTAAAATTTTATATTTTTATGGATTTTTGGATGGAAACCACACCATGCAAAGACTTATTAACATCCTGTTATTGGTCAACATAGAATAGTAAGAAATCCATGAAAATACTCATGCACTCAAGTAAGTAGAAAGGTATAGAGAGCGTTGAATTCCCTTGAAGTCACACCCTTTTCAAACCTTTGAATCTTTCCCAAGTTTGGAAACTACCAAGGTCATAGGTTCATTAAAGTTTCCTTAATGGCAAGGGACCTCATTCTTCGAAAATGAGGAAGACCATAGAGTTTTTGGATTGGTGGATGACATGGACTCACTACATATTCCATGACAAAGAAACTTTGTCTTAGTTATCAATCATTAAAATGCAAAAATAGAAACCAGACATTAGTAATAAAAAACATTAAGAAAACACTATGTCCTATTGGCAACAAAGCAATTTATTAGAAAACAATAAGAAAACACTCCAAAATAAAGTAAAATATAGAAGAAATTGTAAATATTTAAAAAAGATAAAACATACTAATGATGTTGTAAAACAAAAAATTAGGAAAAACAATAAAGTATAAATAAAAAATGTGTAAAATGAACAAGCTATAAAACAAAGAAAGTGCAAAACAAAAAAGTATAAAAACTGAAGAGCCACTTGTATGATTAGCATAGAGGGCCATCTCCCCTAGGATTGAGTTAAAAAGAGAAGATCCAAAAAATTGAATGAGTTTGTCCATTTGATGAGGAATTGCTTGCACCGGCTTACTTAGGCTCATGAAAAGATCTAATTTTTTCTTGCCAAAGACACAAAGTCAGAAACAAAAGACAGACACTCTGCTCTTGATTCTGCGGTGAACGACGAGATCGCAATCGAAAATGTCGACGGCTGAGGCGCCCCTGGTCTTCGGTTTAGGGTCTCGAGCGTTGGCGGACACATATTCAGCATCAGACAAGCTGGAAGAACATAGCGATGACCTTCCTCATTGTGCTTGCTGTGGCAGCCCTGTTGCTCAGCCTCTGCTTCTTAGCCAACATATGCAGCCGCCGCGGCGGTCCATTCTGGATCTACGTCTTCGTCGGCGGCGTTTACGGTGGCTTCCTCTCCGGCCCGTCGCCGCCGCCGTCAGGGTTCGATCCGGCGACCATCCAACGGCTGCCCATCATGGTCATGGCTGCAGAAGCGAAATCAGGATGTTTGTTGGAGGAGACGCGGAGGGAGTGTTCCGTTTGCATTTCGGAGTTGTGTGAGGGGCACAAGGCGCGGCTGTTGCCGCCCTGCGGACACACATTCCACGTGGAGTGCATCGACTCGTGGCTCATCAATCATTCCACGTGTCCGCTCTGCCGCAACCCTGTTGTCGTCCCCTCCGCTCCTGCTGCTGGCGCGGCCACCAACGTTGACGCTAACGTGGTGTGAACGTCTGAGTGGTGGAGCCATTTGTTTTTGACATTTGCTGTTGTAATCCACCCCTCATTGGTATTTTATTACCTTAATCTTTAAAGATGTAATTGGTCTTGGGGAACCTACCTAATGCGTGGTTGCTTCTGCCTATGGTTATTATGGTTATTTAGATCTTTGTGGGCTTTATCAAGATCATAACTACTTCTTTTTTTTTTCTTTATTTTCATTGTAAAAGTTTTTTTTTTCTTGAAAAAATCGAGTGAATTTTTATTCCCAAAAAAGAAGGCTATACATCAGTATAGTGCGGCCCAGAGCTGCTGACGCCACACCAACTGTGGACCTCAACCCCGAGTCCCTTGCAAGTCCCTACCGCCACAGGGCATCCCCGTTAGTGAGGGAAATGTCCCATCCCCAAACCTTTAAATAGTGATTCAGAGCAAGCTGGATATGTCCCAGCAGTCCCACCCCACCCCCCACCCCCACCTAGGGGCTTTTGGGGGATTCGTGGGTGGAGCCCCTACTCTCCTCGGAGGTTTAAAGTCTCGGAATTGGCTCTCTGGGCCAACCACCAAGCGACATTGATTTTCCTCAATTATTTAAGCAATGCCTGTCATGTGGCCTTTGATAACGTTCTCGATCTATTGCAATGTTTGGCTGCACGATTGCAGGGGGGCAGTGATGATTTCTCAGAAAGTGGTCCCACAGGAGCCCGCGATGGCCCCCAGTCACGAGATGGTTGTCCCCCCGTGGTTTCTCTAGGTCCGGCATCTACAATCGACGAATCACTTCGTGGGACCTGGTCCAGCCTGCCCTATGTATCCCCTGTTGGCAGGCCATGTCTCCCCTTCCACCGTTGATACACCTGCGTAGGTTGAGGCGGTGACCGGAGTAGCAGGATCGGGGTGCTAGATTTCCAGAGGGTACAGATTACTCCCGGATGCCTACCAGGGCATCGTCGTTGTAGGGACTCCCAGAGGAAGTGGGGGAGGTTGACTGGAGTCTCGGCATGCATGTGTTTGAGGAACATGAAGTGTACCTCGTTGAGTTTGTGATGTGAGCTCGATTGTATGAAGTAACTCTCGACCAGCGCCACCGTGGCGCGCCAAGTGGGCAAGAGGGCTGTCCCCCAGATGTGACCGTTGGTCGTCAAGGGGATGGGACCTCAGAAGAAATCGACTACCGCGGCCTGGGACCGTGCCACTAGGGGAATCCGGTCCCCTATTGCAGGGGCACCAATCGCCGTGGCCACGACACCCACGATCACCAGGATTTGGCGCCCACGGAACACTGTGACCTCCCCGTGCGAGTTTGCGTAGAACGGCTGAACATCCAGCTCTGGGTCCACCGCGATGCGTTGCTGCTACTTCCTTTGTGAGGATAGTCCCACTTCTAGTCAATGCGTTCCATCCATGCTTCCCATTGCAATCACAATAAAATAATGGATTAGTGTGCAATGTGTAACATATAGCTTTGAAGTACCTTGTCTCATCAGTGGTTACACTTAGCTAGGTTGTGAGTGTGATGGATGAATTTCAATAATAGTGTTAGCAAGAAGGAATAAAAATATGGTGGAATAGATAAGGGGTCCATTAGCAAATTTTTGAAAATTCTAAACATAATAAAATACTCAAGGAGGGTTAAAGAATTCACAACAAAAACAATAAAAAGATTTCATGGAAGAACATTATGAAGGTGCACACATTAGGATGTCATTGATGGGGCAAACAGAAGGATTTGATTGTAAAAATGTCTAAGGATAAAGAACTTAACTAACCCAACCAAAAGATATGCATGTGGGTCCTCCCCAAATCAAGCATAAGCCTTTTATTACCCTTGCATAACTTCAAACTGAGGAGTCTGTGGGCCTTGTGGATGATTAATGGTTATGGAAGGTTATGTACAAAAAATCAAAAGAAACTACTTAAGAATTTTAACATATCAAACTATGACATCAAATATGAACATGAAATTGATAGTGATATGAGACATGGAAAGCATAGATGGATGAGGGAGAGAGTGGAATGGAGTTCCTAATTAAGGTTACATAAAGTCCCTTCTGAATTTTATGGTTAGATAACTTGATAAGATCCATCCTTAGTCCAGACCAAAACCAACCATGTTTAGTAACTTTAAATCACCATTCTAAGACTAGTCCATCCACCTAAGATACAAGAGTGCTTCCATAGGACAACCACCATTCCTTATTAGAGAAGAAAAGAGAAGTATGAAGTGAAGAAGGGCCTTAGTTAAAGAGGACCTTCAAGAGTGAGTAACATGTCTTTCTAGTCCCATAACCAATGCTTGTCATCCATTTATTTTTTCTAAGGAATGTGCTTTAAATTTCCATCATTTTTTTGAAATTGAAATCATACCATGCAAAGACTTATATGTTTATTTTATCTAAGGGATGTGCTTTGAATTCCCATTGTTTTTTTCTTTAATGGAAACCACACCATGCAAAAACTTATTCAACTTCCTGTTATTGGTCAAAATGGAATAGTAAGAAATCCATGAAAACACACATGGACCCAAGTAATTAAAAAGACACAAAGAATACTAAATCCCCTTGAAGTCACACCTTGTTCAAACCTTTGAATCCTTTCCAATTATAAAAATTATATAAGTCCTAAATTTGTTATAGTTTTGTTAATGAAAAAAGGACTGCATATTTCCAAAACAAGAAAAACCATAGAGTTTGTAGATGGGTGGATGTTGTGGACTCACTACCTATTTAAGGAAAAAGAAACCATGTCCTCATTATCAGTAATAAAATTCAAAGCTAGAATCCAGACACCAACAATCAAATAACAAAATAGTATATACCACCATCAAATGACAAATTACCACTATGCTTGGCACTTATTAACAAAAAAGTTAAAAAATCATACCAAAATAAAAAAAGAATATAAAAAAGTGTAAAATATTTAAGAGATAGCAAATGTACTAATGATGTTGTAAAACAAAAATAAAAAAAGATTAAGAACATGAAAATAAAAAGAGGTAAAATGAAGAATGTGTAAAACAAAAATTTGTAAAACAAAAAGGGCAAAAAACTGAGGAGCCCCTTATCTAGTTAACATGGATGGCCATCTCTCTCATGACTAAGTTGAAAGGAGGAGATCCAAAATATTGAGTGTGGTTGTCCATCAGATAAGGCATTTGTTGTATTTGCTAGCTTATGCTCATGGAAAGGTTTGACTTGTTGTATGTTAATCAGCTATTTTCTGTCTACACTCTTAAGCTTGTAGATCATCATGGCCCTACAAGAAAAAGTTTCATAAATTATATAAGATCCTTTCCACAACATTTGGAACTTAGTTCATTAAGGTATGTGTGTGGGGTTCCAATAGAGAACCTTGTCTTCTAGTTGAAATTTGACTTTCTTAATTTTAAGGCATGATGTTTTTTGTTGAATGCCTTATGCAACTCATTAGATGATATGATTACAAATTGATTTCTGTTTAGCAAGTTGAGATTCATTAATCTTTCTTTTTGTGCTAAACTCAAGTTAAGGTTGAGGTCATAGGCTTTTGAATGTGTATGGAGCTTGGATTGAATATGAAGTATTGGTAATTTTCCATACATAAGCTCATAGGGAGAGTAGCCTATTGGAAGTTTCCATGTTGAGTGGTAGGCCCAAAGGGCATCATTGAGTTTCATGCTCTAGTCTTTCCTATATTTGGTAATAGTTCTTATTAGAATCCTATGATTTCCCTATTGGTAACCTCAGCTTAACCATTGGCTTGAGGGTGATGGGATGTTGTGAGTTTATGTTCAACCCCTAGATGTTGCATGAGCTTTTGAAAGGTAGTGCTTGTAAAGTGATGTTCCATTATCAAAAATTAATGCACATGGCACACCAAACCTATTTACAACATTTTTTTATACAAATTAAGTAATAGTAGAAGAGGTATAGTCAGTGATGGCTATTGCTTCTACCCATTTCATACAATAGTCAATAATGACTATGATGTACACCTTTCCATTTGACATATTTGTGATGGAACCCATGAAATCAATGCCCCAAATGTCAAAGAGTTCTAATGGTTGAATTCATTATGGAGGTTCCTCCATTTGAGTAGTCATTACACCATCTCATTAGTAGTGTTTTCAAGAGTGGACATATTGATGAGTATCCCTGAAGATTATTGGCCAATCGTACCTTGCCATCAAGATTTTAATGGCCATGCATCTCCCAACATAGTGGCCCCCATAAGGACATTCATGAGCATCTTGGAGAATGTAGAGTTGATTAGCCTCAAGGACACACCAGTGAACCAAGCCATCAATGCACACCTTGTAGAGATGTCTATTGATCTCCATGAATCATTTTACCTAGTGAAGAAACTATTGTTTCTTCTAGTGGTCCAACCTTTGTGGCATCTTTTGGGTGAGAAGATAGGTGAGAATGCTATCATACCAATTAGGCTCATTAGGCAATTATTTAGTTATAGCCCTATCAAAGATGAGTTCATCAAGAAACATATAAAATAGTGGATTCTCCTCCTCTTTGTTGTCCCATCATAACCCAGACAAGTGATCAACAACCACATTCTCAGTGCCCTTTTGATCTACCATCATGTGATCAAATTTCTGTAAGATCACTAGCCATTGTATGACATAGGGGCTTACTATTAACTTATTCATCATGAAGCAAATGGTGCTATGGTCTATGTGCACAAACACTTTGTATCCAAGCACATAATGCTTGAGCTTCTTTAGAGTAAGCACCACTATCATTTGTTCTTTTTCTGTAGTGGTGTAGTTCAATTGTGCACCCATAATGCTTTAGCTAGTGTAGTGGATGTACTATGGACATTTCTTATCATCCATTTGCATAAGCATAGCTCCCAAGGCATAATTGGATGCATCTATCATAACATGAAATGGTCTAGATTAGTTGAGTGCATGTATAATTGGAGTTTCTACAAGCTTCTCTTTTAGTTGTTGGAATGCTTGTTCACATTCCACAGTCTAGACAAATGGAGCATCTTTCTTTAACATCTCCACCAATGGTTTTGCAATCTTAGATAGATTCTCTATGAATCACTGGTAGTAGCTTGTATGTCCAAAAATTGACTGAACATCTTTGATAGTTTCTAGTTGGTGGGTTATTCCTTGGATGACCCTTATTTTTTCAAGGTTAAGCTCAATTCTTGTTTATGATATTTTGTGTCCCAACACAATGCCCTCTTAGACCATTAGATGAATTTTCTACCAGTTGAGCCTAAGGTTTATCTTAACACATCATTTTAATACATACTCAAGGTGATCCAAGGCTTGCTCAAATGTAGCTACATAGGTGGAGAAGTCATCTATGAAGACTTCTAGACTGTTACTGATATACTATTGAAAAATTCTAAGGAACATGTATTGGAATGTACCAAGGACATTATACAGACCAAAAGGCATCTTACGATATGCAAAAGTCCCCAAAAACTTGTGAATGTTATTTTGGATTGGTCTTTTGGCATGATCTAGATTTTGTTATAACCACTATAACCATCTAGAAAACTATAGTAGCAATGCCCAAATATTATGTCTAACACTTGATTAACGAATGGCAATGGAAAGTGGTTCTTAAATGTTACCATATTTAGCAACTGAAAATCAATGTAGACCCACACTTGTCACCTTTCTTTTGCACAATCATGAGTGGACTAACCCACTCACTATCCACAATGGTATAAATGAAATCCACCTTGAAGAGTTGTTCAATTTCCTTCTTAGTGATCTACTTTAGTTTGGGGTTTAATCACCTTTGTGGCTTTCTTTAGCTTTACAACTGGGTTGGTGTAGATGTGATGATGACATATCCTAGGATCAATCCTTATGAGTTGAGGATATGACTAGGCAAAGGTTGCTGACCATTTTTCAACCATATTTAATAGCATCTCTTTTTATTTTGGAGTTAGGTTGGCATTGATTATGACAAGATTTTCATTTTTTAAGAACACATATTCCATGTTGGCTAGTAGAGTTTTTAGTTCAAGGGGCTCTTGCTTGAAATTTTTAGGAGTTTCCAACTATCCCTAGTAGGTATTGTCATTTGCATCATCAGAGAGTTGGTGATAAACTTACTATAGTTCATCCATGCCTATGGTATATTTGCATGATAGGCTCTTAGTTGGCTCCATGCAAAGTGTGTTGCTCTTAGAATTAGTGGTTAGCCACTAGTTGCCCTGTTGTTTTGTGGCTGCTACATATAGACACCTCTGAATTTCTACTTCTGCTGCACACTAATATGTAGAGATGGATTCTTGTTTTACTACCCAAAGTTTCTGCACATAATTGCACCTTGTATCACTATACACGATGCATGAAACTCACTTCTTCTTGATCTTTTTGAATACATTTTCTTTGGATATTTCTAGGGAGAGATCTTTAATGTCCATTTTTGCATCAATGGTGCTTAGCCATGCCCTTACCATGATGATTGGGAAGTCCCCTTTGCAGTTCTCCACCTTGATCACTAGGAAACTAGCAAGATAAGACCACCCATAGATAGTGGTCATAATGTCTTCCACTAATCCCAATGGAATAGTGATAGAATGGTCTACCAATTCTAATCTAATATTGTTCTTCTTGAGAGGAGGTAGGTTTCATATAGCATACATTTCATAAAAAATTAGGGTGACACTAGAACTTAAGTTGAGAAGATCTTTGCATGGTTCATTTCCAACAATTTACAAATAAATAAGAGGACTTCCAGGATCTACTAACTTTCTGGGAAGGTTTTCAACATGAATCTAATCAAATATGCTACAAGTAAGCATCACAGTATGGATCTTGGACAATGTTTGGTTTGAAGGGAACTTGAAGAAATTTTATATAGAGGAAGATGAAGGAACAGGGTTGTCAAGTGTAGGTGTATTTGAGGGCTTAGGTAGACTGCATGGTTGAAAATTTTTTTTTTCTTTGATCGAGTATCCAAACCATTCAATTGATGAGTTGGTTGTAGCTTAACAGCCCTAGTAGTGTTGTGTTGTTGCGGTTGAGCTAGAAGTTCATCCTACATACATGGAGCAAGTGGCAACTATGCTTAGGGAGGAGAAAGATGTGTAGAAATAGGAGGAGGATAAGGGTAAAAAGTGGTATCCCTTCTTGCATGTGGAGAATGAGTTTGATAATAATTAGAAGGATGGTAGTGAGATTGAAAAGTAAAAATTTAACTAGAGGAGTCACATGGAGATAGGGGTTGTTGAACATAATACCCATAAGGATCAAGTTGTCAATAAGGGTATTGTTGCCTTGGTGGTGCCAATGTCCATGATTGTGATTACTGCCATTGTTGATATTGTTCATGTTCTTGTGGTGTATTTTTACTTGGATAATACTATTATTGTTGGTGGAACTACCTAGAATTGCCTTAAGGATAATGCAGTCTTCTAGGTGTTTGTCTTTGTGTGAGTTGTGGATTCAAAGCATACATCCCATACTCCTATATATGTGACACTATGGGGCAACATCCCTTAGGATGTTCATACTAGTAGATGTCACACCCACCACCATCATGTGAATTGCTTTTTGCAACTTCTTCTATTACAACAATCTTGCCCTTACCTTTTTGATAGGCACGCTCAACTTCCTTGCACCTCCTGCACTCATGATCACTACCTTGTTCTTTGGACTCCAATAATTTTTAGGACACCTTGAAATTTGCTACTCATGGAGTCCCATAATTGATCAACCTTGGCCATAATTTTAGACTAAAATTTTTGGAGTGGCAAGGCTTTCCTATTCACCATCTCATTAAATGTTGATTCTTTTTCACTATCATAAAATCTAATCTCCCTCTTGCAAATTGAACGATCACAATTATATTCTTTTGTATTTTCTCATTTTCTCAATTCACCTTCCTCTTTAGCAACCTACTCTATCAATATTTGGATTTTATGCATGGTTAATTCTGATAGTTGCCCTTGGGCATAGACACCAAGGGTTCTCCATATTTTAGATTAAAGCCCATCTACAATGTGGCAAATTGATCCAGTTGAGAATGATCATGGTTAGGACATCTATGCATTAAGGAATAGTATTAGTTGATGGTGGCATCCAAGGGTTCATATGTTTCTTTTTTCTATCATTGGGTCTTCCTTTTTAAGTTGGACACTCTAGAGTATGTTTGATATTTATCATAGAACAATTCAAGCATTGTGCTTCACCATCTGATAGATTCTAGTTCTAAGGATTGGTACCATTTTTCTACTTCTTTAATAGGTGTCCTTGGGAACAACTTAAGTTTTTGCCACTCATTCTCTATATTTGGCAAGGAACATGCATCTTGAAAAGCCTGGAGATGATTCTATAGATCTGATTTATATCCTCATTCGAATAGAGGAATATTGTTCATGTTTAGTCTTTTGATCTGACTATCCTTTACATACCTTGTTGGAATTCATACTAGCTTTGTTATGTTTAGCATACTCTGAGTAGTAAGAAAAGGCTCATTAAGGCCATGATTATAGTGCCTATGATTCCCTCTATTACCTCTTTGTTCATGACATCATGTCTCTCTTGAATGCTTGTGCCCCTTGTCCTACCTTGCTCGATGGTCCCTTTGATCATTTCAATCTCATTAGTCACCTTTGTCATAGTTGTGCCTCCTACGATTGTAATTAAATCTAGAAGAAGATGATGATGATGATGAAGGTGAAGAGGAAGGAGGACTAGCATCATCACAATGCCTACTACCACTTCTTTGGTAATTGCAACCATGATCACAATCTTGATTTTTTTTGCATCACTACTTTAAATTGTCTCTTTGGATCTTTCTTTGTTATTGGATCGATTCTTACCAGAACCAAGATTGTGAATCATGGACTATAAGTTTTGGTTTTGACCTCCTTCATCAAAGTCAAAGAGAGAAATGTCACTAAATGGAATACCCCAGAGAAGGGCTTTCTACCATCTTTTTGGTATAGTAGGAATGGGGAATCATTAAATCCTTTTTCCTTCATAGATTCATAACACTATTCTAATTGGCAATCCTTGAGATGTTATGCCTCAGTGGGATGATAATCCTTGGCATCACTATCCTACATCACATACTTAGCATGAAGTCCATGGAGACTCCATTGCTTGGGCAACAACACAATGTTTCCCTCCATGTCACACCATTGTAGCTATTCATCCTGGTGTAGGATGAAGATGAAATTTGGTACACACTCATTAGAATGAGCATATACCACTTGGTATTGTTGAGGCATTGGTGGATGTACTCTATTAGACTTGGGAGGAGAATCACTCTTGTGAGAAGAAGACATTTTATGTTAGGAAATAAAAATCATAGTGTGCTTCTAAATATTATTGTAGTAATCTTAAAATGTGATATGACTCTAAGGTTCATTCTAATGATTTGAATAATTTTTACTAAGTCCTAGATAGTGCATGTAACAACTAAAAGGTCCCTAGCAATGGCACCAATGATGAGCAGTGAGGTACCCCTACGTCCAACCATATGAATCATAAGCATTCACATGCAATTCCATCAAATTATGTAGACCTTAAGTTCTTAAGTACACTAGTTCTAAGATGTGAAATCTAATTGGAATGATTGTTGTTTTCTCAATTCCGCTCATGAGGTACAAGTATATGATTAAGTGCAACTGAGGTTTATGATTTTTATCATTTTGTATTTTATAAGTTTAATTACCTAGAACAAGAATGAAAGGTAGAGTAATTTAAGATCTAATTCATATATAGCCTAGCTATCCTAAAAAAACTACCTATTCCCACTCTCTAGGCACATCTTGACCATGTATAGCACTATTGAGATACCAAACATTAAGCATTTATGGGTTACCAAGTGCTACATGTATGCTTGAGGTGGTCATGCTTATGTTCATTAACAACTAGAAATTAATTGCTTAATTAAAGTGCATTAAAGTGAAGTGCATGAATATTAAATGCATCAAGGAAACATTAATCTATTCTTAGTGCTACAAGGATGATCAAAAGGGTTTGTTTTTATTCTCATCACACTGCTGTGCTCAAGTACATTAGTGCTTGAACAAAGATCCATACACACTCAAACTCTTACTACGAGCACTTAGAAAATATTCTAACTCTAGAATAAACAAACTACAAGAGCTTTGCTATCTATGACAAAAACTAATATGAAAATCCTAAACCCAAGCACTATATTTATAGGCTGGCATATACCCCACAATATCAAATATTCGACATCATGTGTTGGGCTCCAATATTGGGTATCCAATATCAAAGCGAGTCAAAACATGATTCATTACTTGATTTTAAATTTTAAGTCTTTATGTTTGCTACTTCTTGGTGTATGATCATGGTTTAGAATATTCTTCTATAAGCTCTAAATTTAGGTCATTTTCTTAGGGTAGGAGTTGATAAGTAGGTTTAATGTTTCTATGCATGTTTTGAATAGTTTTATGTTTTCATTTCTTAACCACTAGATGTCTTTTAATTTAGTATACATTGTTTCTTTTTGCATACACACTTTTTTTTACCCCTTGTTATGGGTTGGTGTAAGGATCTTGTTGATGCTCTCAACTTTCAGTTCATAACTACATCCTTCTTTATGATAAGTAATGTAAGTCATGCTCTCCCCGTAATGATAGGAAATTCCTCCTTATCATTATTTACATCAATAACAAGAAAATTTGCTAGATCAAACCACCTATTAAAAGTAGTCACTACATCTTCAACCTATCCTAAAGGAATGATGACTAATTGATCTGTAAGCTCTAGTCTTATGTTACATTTTTTTAATAATAGTAGGTTCCATGCCTTGTACATTTCTTGAGATATCATATTAACTCCATAATATAAGTTTAGTAGAGCTTTGCATGATGAATTTTCAATAATTTTTAAATAAATCAAAGAACTTTTAGGATCTATTCTTTTTTTAGAAAGAGTTATTGCCTTATCCTATCTGATACTATATTAGTTAACATGATAGTTATGAGCTTTTGGTGTAATTGTTATAAAAGGATGGTGATTATAAGAGGATCTATTATAGGAGGAATATGGTTGGATGAATTTCTTACTCTACCATCATTTTTTGAACTTGTCCTAAAGAAAGAACTTTTATGGATTTACATGTAGTATTATGAGTATTATCCTCTTTCTATATAATAACTACCCTAGTAGCATTTTTTTTGTTGAGGTTGTACTGGTAGTTCCCATTGTATGACTAGTGGTGGTACTAGTGGTGGTACTAGTGGTAAAGGATTAGGAGGTTGATAAAATAAACCTATTGTTGGTTAAGATGTGTAAAGATGTAACTTCATGCATGGGATTGTAGGCTTGTGCCATTCTACTAGATATTAGGGTGAAGAAGCATGAACAAAAGTACTTTTGGGACATATAAGAAATTGTACATAGTATTCATAAGGATCTTATTGTTGGTATGTCTTGGCAATGGCATCCCTAATGACTATGGTTGTTATCACTATTGCTATTAATGCTTCTATGGTTAAGGATAAGCACCTCTTGGATTATACTATTGTTGATAAGGCTACCTGTGGTTATCCTATGAGTAATGTAATTGTCTAGAAATTTTTTTGAAAAATGTTGAACTTAGTACATATGCCCTAGATTCTTGTAAGTAGGCCATAATAAGACAACATCCCTTAGGATGTTCATACAAGCATACTTTGCTATTAATGTCATCTTTAAAGCTTGATTTCATAATTTTCTCAGTTGTAGTAACTTTTCCTTTGTTTTTATAATTATCACATTTATTATTCTTTTCTTATTCTTATCCTTATTTCTTTTGAAGTCTTGTTTAGTTTTCTCGTCTACTATCTTCAATTTTATGGTAAATTTATCATCCATAGAATCCCACATTTCCTCTACCTTGGTTGCAATATCATTGACTAATTTTTGAATAGGTAGAGAATTTCACTAGATCACATATTCTAAGATTTATTCTTCTTATATTTCACATATTCTTACATCTTTTTTTCTAATGGCTAGGTCTCTATTGTACTTTTCAGCAAATTCCCTTTTGTGTAACTTTGCTTCTTCTTTTGCTATCTGATATTGTAGCCTCTAAATTTGATAACTTCTCATTTCTAATAATCTACATTAGATATATACTCCAAAAGTCTCTCTTGTTTTTTTCCTTAATCCATTAATGATCTATCATAGTTTTCTCCTTTGATAAAATCCATGGCTTGGGAATATATGTAATAGTGAATAGTATTTGTTCATTGTTGCATCAAGGGATTCATGTATCCCTTATTTCCATCCTTGGATTTATTTTCTTAAGTTTGATACTCTACAATGAGTTTGATATTTGTCATTGAAGAATTCTAGCATGGTACTTCATCTTTTGATTGATTCTGGTTCTAAGGATCTATACTAGCTCTTTACTTCCTTAATGAGTATTCTTGGAAACAACTTTAATTTCTAGAAATCAATTTCTATATATTGTAGGATGAAGGCATCATAAAAGGCTTGAAGGTAATGTTGTAGATCTATGTTATATCCTCCTTCAAACTTTGGAATATTTTTTATATCAAGTGTCTTGATACAACTATCCCTAGATTTCTAGTAGGTATGTATACTGCTTCCTTGATATTAATCATACTACAAGTGGCTATTAGGATTTCTTCATAATCTTCAAGTTTATAAGCTCTCTTTTAGTAATGATCCCTCCAATGCTTATGATGTACTCTTCTTTCATGCCTAGTTTCTCTTTCTCTATCTTCTTCATCATTTTCCATATCCTTAGAATATCTTCTTCTTCTATCACATGTCTATCATGATTCCTTATTCTTCATTATCTCCTATTAGAGTTTGTTGATGAGTGTAATGAAGAGGATGGGAGAGTTAAAGAATGGTATTGTCTAGTTCTTCTTATATGACTATTGATCCCTTCTAGATCTATTAAAGGTTTTAGGCCTTAAATTTCTCTAACTCTAGAGTTTGCATCATCTCTTCTTGGTATTTCTAAAAGAGTTGAATGTAACTTTATCTTCATAGGATTTTTAATGCATATGACTAGTGTTTGAGAATTGGATCTATGAGTCTAATGAGACTTTTTAACTTTAAATGAATCATCTTCTTTCTCATTAAGTATTATTTCTTGTGATGCTTTCTTTTATTTTTCTTGTTCATATCTTACTACCATAATAGCATCCCTTCTTGCTTGAGCTTCTTGAAACACCACCAAATTTGGGCCCTAGCACCTCAACAACAAATTTTTCTAAGTGTCAACATGAGATAAATTTTTTCTAAGTATTTGGCCTATGCTTCCATTGCTAGGACTACAGCCTAGAGCATAGTTAGTGTAGCACGTAGCATAGGGTTAAATTTGCAAATTTTCTAAGTGTCGACAGTAGTTGCAAACTTTTTTAAGTGTTGTGCTACACTCTCATTCTCCTTCCTATGTTCTAGAGCATAGCTAGTGTAACATGAAATTCAGTGGCTATTTTTACCTAAGTGTCAAGCTAGAAGCTATCAAGCTAGCTCAACATGAAAGAGACATTTTGGTAGATTTTCTAACTCCTAAGGCTACCAAAGTTGCTATACTCCAAAGTGTAGCTAGCATAGCCTAGATACAAATTGCAAGTTTTGCCAATTTTTTCTAAGTTTTAGTGCTACACTGTCACTTTTCTTGCTATTCTCTAAAGCATATCTAGTGTAGCAAGTAATGGATTTCAATTTTTGCAAAATTTTCCTAACTATTGGGTTATGCTCCAAAGCATAGCTAGTGTGGCAATGCAAAATAGCCTCCAAAAGCTTCCAAAGCTCAACATTGGCCTCCATCTCAACTCCAACACTTCTTTGGAAATAAAGATAAGAAACTTGTGTTTCTTTTGCATCCTCCATTTGTCCCAAAATTGTACCTACGCTCGATCCCACTCAAAAGAGGGGAGAGCGTAGTTTCAGAGCATAGCCTCCAAATTGCATTATTTTGCACTATTTGTAGGTACATTACGGTTTCTTCACCTTTAGCACATGCAATCTTGGTAGCATATTCATGGTTTGATAGTCTCTTAGGGTCTATTGGAGCACCCCAAAGTGTAGCACTAGTTGCTCTAGTGGGAACATAGTTGGGGTCAACATAGCCTCAACTACCCCCTCTGCCATGTGGCGCCCAATCTGCACTTCATGTCAACCTTAACCCTATAAATACCCCTATATTTCACATTTTAGGGGTTGGTAATTTCATTTAGTGATTGGAATTTTGAGGCATTTGGTTGGCATTCTCATTTAGCAGTTAGCATCTTGGCATTGACACTCTTGCACTCCAGCACCCTTGGCACCTTGATAACACTTTGGGATACCTTGGCAACACCGTAGCACACTGCAGCCTAGAAGACATAATGGTAGCCAACACAACAAGCTTAGACTTCATGGTGGATGTCAATTCTCATAGCTTAGACATCCTAGAGACTATGAGTACACTACCCACTGTGCCCATCTATACACTACATACCTCCTCACCTCTCTTTTGAAATTGCTACACTCCCCTTGTTTGGGATGGTTCCATTCTTCCTCTCTTGAACTCCATTGAATTTTCAATCATTTTCCTTGGCATTTAGCATTACAGTTTCATTTTTTTGCTATTTTGCATTTATTTTTATGTTTGCACCAGTGTTTTCACATCGGAAAACCTTGTTATGCTCAAGCTTATTTAGCCTCAGTACCACCAAAAACACTATGCGAACCCCTGGCATCCATTCGTTGAAACACTTCATAAGGCTTGGTTCAATAGACAAGACTATATCGGGTTCTTTGCCTTAATTTTTTTGCTCTAGTGACAACCCTTTAGACAAGGGCAGGATTAGGGTTGTCCCATGACTACGGACCCCTTGGCTTGACCATTCCAACTACTGATGTTTTTGATCACTACACTTCTGTTCGTTGATATGGCCTAGTCATGTTGTTGGTAACTTGGTATCCTTCTTGTATGTGCCTAAAATTTGACCTCATTAGGGTTACTTAGAGCATAGATGGTGTTGAATTTTCTAATGGCAAGACAATGTTACACCATAGTTCTCTCCATGTGAATTGTTCATCTTGGTGGAAAATAAATGTGAAATCAAGATAATAAGTATCACTATGAGGATATGATATTCTTATTTGTATCAATGTACTTCAATATTCTTCATTATAATTTCTATTATTAATTTCATTAAGATCAATGGCAGGTGGAAATTTCACTTTGGATATGCAAGCCATTTTAATATGATTGACACTTAAGTATGTGTGTATTTTTTGAAAAATTATTTTAAGTATAAAAGATTGACTTGATGATGCTTGATATAACAAACCTTATAAGATTAACTAACTAGAAAATATTGACATATCCTTATTAATAGTACCAATGATGAGTAGATAGAGAATTCTAATACTCAACCATACAAGTTACAAGTGTTCATATGCAATTAGATTGTAATCCGTGAATGGACAATATAAGAATACTAGTGAGTTGATAGCAAGGTTGTAATCATTGTCTTTCCACTTAGAGTTAGTGAGGTGAAAAATTCATAGTTCAACTCTTAGTGAGTTATATGGTAAAATGATCTTGTTGGGTCTTAAACATGGTAAATGTAGACATAGTGACAATGAGTGTAAATTCTATAAGTACAATGAAAATGTAAAGCTATTCTATCCTATAGTGATAAGTATATGTTCCTAGTTTTCTTTACATGTCTTGGGCTGATGTAACTATTACTAAGATTATTAAGTAACTTTACTACTAAGCGAATCAAGAAAGTTACTACTAGATTACTAAATAATTATAGCTGACACTTGAAACCAGTCTTTCTCATTCTACCTTACTAATGAACATTGGAATAGTAAATGACTCAGGAAATGTAAATGACTTAATAAAAGTAAATAACATGGAAGAGTAAATCTATTTTATGTGATATATTGCAATGATGAAGAATAATCTTAATCTTTATTGTTGTTAATGAATTGTATCCAAGAATAATCCACTCAAATAAAGACTCTATACAACTATAAGTCATCACAATATGGGCATCCAAACCTAACTCTAACTTCAAGAAAATAAGGTACAAGAATTTCACCAAGTGTAGAGCAAAAACTTAGTTTTGACACAATGGTTGGCTCATATTTATAGGCATTACCATGGACTACTACATCATATCTATGACAATATATCTTAGTTTATGATACTGTATCTACAATATCATAGTCCTAAACATAAAGTATTCATCAAAAGCTATATACACCAACATAATATCATTTGCAAACAACATACATCAAGGGACTTCATCCTATATTTATTTTGTTAATTAATCTATAATAATAGTGAATAAGTACAAGCTAAGTGCAAACCCTTGTTGTAGACCTACTAGTTCTACAAAATATTCTAATTTTAATGATAGCTCTTTCTTACATGTATTAAATGCTTTAATACAATGATTCATATTTTTTGATAAAAGTAAAGTACTCTTGTAATATTTAATTGATGTAGGAACACCTCTTCTGATCCCTTTTTTCTACCCTACATACTATGTATCTTTTTGAGTTGATTTTGTTGGGGATGATTCTTGGATGTTTTGGCATGTTTTAGGGTGTTTTTGGCTTACTTTGATGAGTTCAAGAGGTTCTAAGATCTATGGGAAATTTTTGAGAGGAATCTGGAGGCTTCTATTATCAAAAATAGCACTTTTATTTTTGGTAGCTTTAGAAGAGACTTCTTCCCAAATATGTCTACCAAAAATAGTAGACATCTCTTCTAGAAGAAGGGCTTTCACAATAGATGTCCCAACAAAGCTAGAGATGACTCAGACACATGGGGAAACTTTTGAAAATGCCATTCGAATTTGGGAAACAACCAGAGAAAGATGGAAATAGCTAAAGTAAGATGGAAATATTTGAGGAGAAGGTGATAAGACTTGGGAAACATCTAAAAAACCTCAAGTTAATTTAATGAAAGGTTTGTAGGATTTTTATCTTTCAAGTGCTTATACATGTTGATGTACTTCACCATTGCAAGTGTCATAGTGCCAAGTGTCAAAGTACTAAGTGTCATAGTGCCAAGGATTTCCAATAGAGGGCAAGAGAGAGAGCTTTTGAGGAAAGAGATCTTTCCCAAGAAGAGAACTTGCGCAAGGGAGGAGAGCTTGTGCAAGAAGAGAGCTTATGCTAGGAAGTTGAGTGAGAGGAAAGGAAGAGCACTTGAAAGAGATTAGGAAAATCTCTTATAAGTGTCTTGTCATGAGCTTGGACTCCATTTTGAGTAATTAAGGATTAAGAGAGGACAAGTGTCACCTCTAATACCCTTTTGAGAGTTGTGAGTTGAGCTTGTCCCCTCATCTTGTATGTATTTTCTATGTATTTTAAGAATTATCTTAATATAAGGAAGATTTTCTCTATTTTATTATATTGTTCTTATTTTCTAAGCTAGATCTATTTGGAAGTTATGGATTGGGTACTATTGGGGTCTATCAAGGTGTAGCCCCCTCATGAGATTGGTATTAGAGCCAAGGTTTGCAAGTTTGCATGCTTCTGTGTTGAAGTTTTCTATTTTCTTTAAATGAAAGGAACATTATTGTGGATATTTTTATATTGGCTTTTGAATATCATTCTTTTTGCTTTAGGTATGGGTCAAAAGCAGAAGACATATCAAGAGCTTAGACAAAGGCTTCCAAAGTTTAAGGATTCCTTAAAGCTTTTGTGGTTGAAATGCAAGAAGTTCTTCCTAAAGTAAAGGCCCACAAGCACCAAGATTTTGCAAAATCTTCAAAAAGAGATGTGGAGAAATTCAAGACTATCTTCTAGCCATCTTGAGGAGAATTGATAGAATATCTTCTAGCCATCTTGAAGGAAAGGAAGATGAAGGATCTAATGCAATAGAGATCAATGAGAAAAGGAGTTCCCAAGTATCTATTATTGAGTGAAGGAGTGTTTAATACTCAAGGATTTCAAGGGAGGGAAGCAAGAGCTTCATAGAAGGGGCCAATAGATTTTCAAAGTCTAAGATGGTGTATGCTACTACTCAAGAAGAGTTCCTACCTCATGAGTTATCAAAGGTGAAGAATCAAAGCTAAGATAGTGACAAAGATTAAGGGGCTTCTTTAAGGAGGATCAAGGGTAGCACTAGAAGGTATGATACTCATTATTTTTGTAATTTTTCTATACCTTTTGGGAAGGGAAACAAGATTCTAAGTTAAGTTAAGGCTATCTCATGGAAGAGAGGAGAGTCGTCTAGCTAAGATATGTGGTAGAATGATTGCTTTGATGATTTTTTTTGTTGAATATAATGTTAAGACCATGGAGGAGAGTTTAAATTTTGAGTTGGTACCTCCAAAGCTAAATGAAGAGCTTGTTGATGATTACTTTGAAGAGGAGAAGCCATTAGAATTGGGAACTCTTATTTAGGATCTTGAATCTTCAATCTTTAAGGAGATTAGGCAACCACACATTAAAGATAAAGTTGAATCAAAGATGGATGGGAGAAGCCATGAAGAGGTAAGAAAGGATAAGCTTTGCCTTATTGATGGTAGTAATGTCTCTCATATTGAAGATAGTGTGATG
Source organism: Gnetum montanum (assembly GCA_015680685.1). Classification (NCBI taxonomy): domain Eukaryota; kingdom Viridiplantae; phylum Streptophyta; class Gnetopsida; order Gnetales; family Gnetaceae; genus Gnetum; species Gnetum montanum. Next base: position 145,212 of record MNCI01025009.1, read on the forward strand.
GATGCTAGTTTTTCACTTTAGCTTGGTTTGTTCAATGGTAATGATGAGCATCATGATCATTGTAGTGATTGTGGTGAGATTGGAAGTCATATTGTAAATTTTGATGCCATTGTTAGTAAGAGGAAGACTAATAATGATAAATTGTTTAATGATGATGGCTATTGGGATAGTCATTATGAGAAGTTAATTATTGATGTAAGTGAAGACATTGATAATGATATGATTTTCCAAAATTCAGATATGTTTTCTATTGATTATAGCAATGATAAATTTATGAAGTATAATGAAGGATTTGGTTGTCTTGGTTATAAAATGGAAGTAAAACATGAAGGTAATCTACATGGTGGTGTTGAAAGGAAGCTAAGTGGTAGTCTTCCAAATACCAAGAAGAAGAAGGTGAAGAAGAGGAAAAAGAAGCAAAGAAAGGATGTTGGATTAAGAAAGTCTAATTTTTTTTTCTTATTCTTTATTTATTTCAAGTTTGAGTCATCATGGGTATGCAAGGAAATCATTCCAAGGAGATGATCAAATGAAGGAAGCATGGTGGGACATGAGGACAAGCCCCCATGAACAAGGAAAGTTTAAAACCAAAACCTCTAATGATATTTATTCTGATGTTTGTAATGCATTGAGTCATGATTATTGTGATGGCCTTGAGCCATGGGAGCATGGTACCTCCTAGCTTGTGAAAGGTCATGAGGCATGACATTTTTAAGGGTGGGAGAGTTGGTGTAGGGAGACATCTTCCAGTCCTGTTGTTCTACCCTACATACTATCTATCTTTTGAGTTGATTTGGTTGGGGATGATTCTTGGATGTTTTGGCATGTTTTAGAGTGTTTTTGGCTCACTTTGATGAGTATAGGAGGTTCCAAGGTCTATGGACACTTGTTGGAAGGCATTTGGAGGCTCCCAACATTAAAAGTACTTTTATTGTTGGCACCTTCAGAAGAGACGTTTCCCTAGAAAGATAGACAACTTTCTAGAGATGTCTTTCCAAAGATGTCTTCCCTAAAGAGTAGAAGTTTACCAAAAATAGTAGATATCTCTCCTGAATGTAGGGATTTCATAGTAGAAATTCCAACAAAGTTAGAGATGACCTAGATGCATGGGAAAACTCTCGAAAATGTTGTTACAATTTGGAAAACAACCAAAGAGAGATGGAAATAGTCAAAGAAAGATGGAAATAACTAAGGATAAGATGAGAAAACTTGGAAAATATCTAAAGAACCTCAAGATAAGTTGAGGAAATGTTTCTAGGTTTTTTACCTTTTAGTTCAACACTTGAAATGTTGAACTTTTCTTGAGGAAATGAAAACAATATAAATGTTGATGTAGTTCAACATTGCAAGTGCCACAGTGCCAAGTGCCAAAGTGCCAAAGTTCCAAGGATTCCCAATAGAGGGCAAGAGAGAGAGCTCTTCAAGAAAGAGAGCTTCCACAAAAAGAGAACTTGTGCAAGGGAGAAGAGCTTGTCTAAGAAGAGAGCTTGTTCAAGGAAGTGTAGGGAGAGGCAAGGGAGACCATTTTAGAAAGATTAGGAGAATCTCTTATAAGTATCTTGTCTTGAGCTTTGGCTCCATTGTGAGAAATTGAGGATTAAGAAATAACAAGTATGACCTCTAAGATCCTCAAGAGAGTTGTGAGATGAGCTTGGCTCCTCATCTTTGATGTATTTTCTATGTATCTTGAGAATTATCTTAATAGAAGAAAGATTTTCTCTATTTTATTATATTTTTCTTATTTTCTAAGCTAGATCTACATGAAAGTTGTGGATTGGGTCCTATTGCAGTATATTAAGGTGTAACCCCTACACCATTAATTCACCTACATTTTATTTGATTATAACTAAATTTTAGTATAAAATCATAGCATGAAAAACATAAAATTGATCCAACCAAAACCAAAAACATGAAGATATTTACAAAGTTAAGAAGTTGGAGAACTCCAAAGAGTGTTTTATTTTTTTTTATTTTCTTATTTTTTTGTGTAGATGCAACATATTACATATTCTTCATAAATACCAATAAAAGATCTATAGAATATATCTTAGTTGGTTTTCTTACATACTTTTCTTCCTAAGATACTATTAGAATTCCACTATTAGTAAGCTGCATGGTAGTTTAAAGCTATGTTCTAAGCATAGATAACACAATTGAGTATTATTTTTAAAAAATGTACTTACGATGTCTTAAATTCAAAGTAGGCATTAAATGGTAAGGCCTTTGGTATAAGTTGCTACTAATTTTGGATTAAGGTCCTCCTTTTCTCTTCAATGGTCAATTTTTCAAGGTTGTCCTCTAGCTCCCTATCTTTTTATTATTGGTGTAGAATTTTTCTTTTACATAATATTCATTGTGTTCTACAAAAAAATACTTTAAAAGAATTTCAATTAATTATCAAGGAATGTAATTTCTTAATAATGACTTTACAAATAATTATTTTTTATGATTAATAATTATTTATAACATATTAATGCTCTTTAGCTAGAGTGAAGGATTACTACATGTTATCTAGCTCTTAGATTAGTTGGAAAAAATCTATTATTTATTGTAATGAAAATATTGAAGAATGGAGTACTTTCAAGACTTGAAAAATCTTGAAAAAAAAATTCTTCAAAATTTTAGGAATACCTTTTTTTTTAAAGCCTACTCTTACTATTTTATGGACTTATGTGGTTGATAAAGTTGAAAAGAAGCTTCATAAATGGAATGGGAAAAAAACTCACTCTTGTTGGTAAAGTTTTAATTATTAAACAAATATTTCAATCAACTCATGTATGTTACTTTAGCAATTGGAACCTTTCTAACACTTCTTATAATACAATTAATTATATTATCTACCAATTTCTTTGATTTTCTAAGTAACATAGATAAGGTTTTTCTAGAATTTCTTGGGATATTTGTATTAGTACCAAGAAAGATTAAGGACTTAGCCTCATTAATTATTATAACTAGGGTATTTCTCTTCTAGTAAAATGGATTGCAAAGTGCATTAACAAAGATGATTTTTGGATACACCTTTTAAGAAATAGACTTATGTAAGGAAAACCTAAGAAGGATAACAATTGGTCTTCTAATAACTTTCTTCGATGTCTTCTTTACCATCAACCCATTTTATTCTTGATTCACTAATTCATTAATAAATTTGCAAGACATGGTGCAAGCTTAGTAAATATTGGAATTAAAATCATATTACGATTTTAGAAAATATGCTTTAAGAAAATTAGCTCATGGTGGCTTGCTTTTAATGAAGAAGCTTAGGCTACAAATGCATCTAGATTATGTACCACTTAGAGCAAATTTGGTATCACTACAATTTCTTGTATATGAATGCATGATAGATGGATTACTTTGAATGAAGCTTCTAGCCTCTACAATTTGAATAGAAAGAAGAAGAATTTTTTTAAAAAATTCATATCTAATATTGATAATTAATTTAAAGTTAATAACAATTTGCATCAGGCTTTTCTAGATATTTTTTGGAAGGATGGTAGATCTATTTTATATTCTAATTCAAAAGTTACTTATGAGATTATTTCAAAGAATTATTTCATTTATAAACAATTCAATAAATCCTAAACTATACAATAGTCATTGTTACTTTTAAATAAGAAAAATTAAAGATATTTGGAGAGCTTCTACATTTCTTAAAATTCCTATTTTTTACGATGTCTTATTCATCAAGGTCTTTAAGGACTTATCTTAAACATATGAGAAATGGTTCTCAATGTTCTCTTTGTAGATGTTAAGAATCATTTTCAATTTTTTAAAGTATCCTCTTACTCAACATATTTTTACCAAGCATAAAGAAAGTCATTCTTGGTAATCAATCTACTTTGTCTACTTCCTTTCTTTGCATTTGGAAATGTCTTTGACTCTATCAAATCCCGATTCGTAAATGATATCTTTGCATAATGAAGATGATGTCTCTTCATAACAAGTTTTGTAATTATTATAATTAAGACTCAAAAGGAGAAGTTTTAATTAAGATCCTAAAGGATGCATTGTCATAATGGGAATGTGTCTAGAGGTGACCTTTGAGGGTTTGACCTAAGGTATTTATACCCAAGCATTAGAGGTTATATCAGCATGTAGTTACAGAGCTGGTAAAGATGAGTAATAGATGTCAAGTGAAGCAAGAGAAAAAGGTAACTAGCCATTTATTTTGGCTAGTTGTAGGCCTAACTATGATGACAATGCTAGATAGCCTCTAAGGGATATATGCTAAAGGAAGATAACCCTAAGAAATACTTAAAGCATGATTTAAATAAATTATTCCATATTAATAAAGCATTTATTTTATTTTATTTTTGCATTTCCTTATTATTTTCCTTATGCATAATGTCAAATGTAATGTATATTTGACATTTTCTATAACAACTAGAAACAAAATGTTATATTTGGTATCAAAGAAAACCATGATCCAAGGACCAATCAAAATAAAGGTCCAACTATAATCTAATGATGAATCATAGAGCCATAACCTAGGGAGTATTATGGATCATCACCAGATGTGCCTCATATTTAAAATGATCCATGTAAGCTAGGAGATACCTCTTAGTGATTTTTAAGAATAATTGAGTTAGGATGGCACATCTACAAAAGAACCATGAATGTGTATCATGTTCAAAATAGATACTACAAACCAACAAGATTCTTTCAAGGAGTAATCAAGAGATTCGATTATGCCTCAACAATGCACGTCAATTTGAAGAGACATTGGTAAGACAAGGATACATTGATCCAAGTTACTCATACCCATCTTATAGTATTATTAGAAATTTTAGTTGATTAAGATCATTATTAGGTTTTTCCCATAAGGTTAGTAGCCATGACCTAAGTTGAACTTGTTTTTCTTGGAACTTATTGTCTTCAAATACCTAACATTAATATAGCCATAAGATTGTATCATTCCTACTCAACCAATAAGAGTTATTATCTTGAGATTCATAGGGAAACCAATGCTCAGTAGTTAATGTTGTGATCTCTTACTTTGCAAACTCTCTCCTTAGTACCTCACTGGGGTATAACCATGTTCCATGCTTACATCCCATTTATGAAATTGTAAGATGTATGTGTTACATTTTGTTTAAGAGTCAATATATCATTTATAATCAAATCCAAACTATACAAAGTCCTCATATAGTCCATATGTCAATCTAGTAATGTAAATTCGATAAAATAGATTAATTAGTTCCTTTCAAATCTAGAAAATCCAACTTAGGTTTGGGACCCTAAAAGCATGTCAAATGTGTAGTACTCATTGACGCAATTCCAATATTACAAATTTCATCTCAATTGGACTTATAGTTTTGGATATATCACTATGTAAATTATCTCATTATGCATGCTTCATAAAATAATAAATTAAATTATAAATTATTTAAAAAAGTCAAAATTTAAGGATCAAGAAGTGAACCCAAAACCTTTCCTTAGCCAACCAAACCTATACCCTATCCTCCACCGAACCACCACATCAACCACTAGGAAAAGGAAGAATAAAATAATAATAAAAAGTTAAAAAAATCTTAATATCAAAATTGGAAGTGGGACTTAAACCAAAGACCTCATCTTTTCCAAGTCCAATTCTTAAGGCTCAACTAGCTAGCCACTAGCTTGCTACTCCTTGTTATTTAATAGTATGCATATGTATTAATGAGTAGAGAATACCCCTTACACTCAACCATATGAATCACAAGAATTCACGTGTGATTTGGTGGAATTCTATAGATCTTAATTCTTCAAGTATACTAGTTCTAAAAAGTAAAGTCCCTAATTGTTACAATCATCATCTTCCCAACTATAATTGTGAAATGCAAAAGTATGGTTAAGTACAACTGAGACATTTGATTTTTATCATTTATTATGTTTTATGTTCTTGGTGCTTAAAATAAAGGAATGAAGTAATTTTAATGGCTATTTTATTCTAACTAACTAATTAATCTTTAACTAATCCTAACATAAGTATCTAGTCCCACTTTTCATACACATCTTAAACATGTATAATGATGTTGGATTACGAAATGTTAAGTGTTGCTAGGATTACCAAGCATTGTGCACATGCTCAAAGTGGTTGTACTTATGTGCCTAATTAATTGCTATTTAGCCTAGCTAACTTAACTTAGCTTAATTTATCTTAACTAATTTAAATCATTAAATAAAATTACATAAAATATTAAATGCATAAATAAAATATTCAATCTAGCCAAAGTGCTACACGGTTTATTAGAAAGCTCATATTTATTGCCACACACACTACCATGCTTAGGTACAACAATGCTCAAATAAAGATCTATACACTCAATGACTCTTGCTATGGGCACTTGGGAAAATATTCTAACTTTGGGAAGGAAAGAGCTCTGCTATGCTATGATAAAAATTATGTCGAAACTATGCACCTAAATGCTATATTTATAGGCTGGCACATATCCTATGACATTAAAAATCTGACATCACCTTTGAGCCCCCAATATTAGAGCTAGACAAAATACAATTCATCATACCCCCATGACTAAATGAAAACTTTTCCTCAAGTGAACAAAAGGAGGAAAAAGTCCCTTACAAAATATTGGGAAGGTATGGGATTATTGACTAACATGCAAACTAACTTACATGGAACAAATAGATTCTAAGTGCCCAAGTGTATGGATTTACAATCTTTTACAAAATTTGGTTTTCATGACAATAGAATTGAATACCTTGGCCAAAACTGACATCCAACACCTCTGGTAGCTAAAGAATAAGAAAGAAGATTCAATGATCATGAAGGATCCATGTTGCATGGTGTTGTTGCTAATTCCTTAGTGAATATAGTCTCACCTCTAGTTCACACTTCCCATTGCAATCACAACAAAATCATGGATTAGTATGCAATGTGTAACTGATGGCTTTTAGGTACCTTATCTCATTGGTAGTTATACTTGGCTAGGTTATGATTATGGTGAATTGATTGTTTTAATAATATTAGTAGGAAGGCTGAAAAATAGGATGAAATGAATAAGTGGTCCATTATTAAATTCCAGAAAGCTCAAATGCAATGAAATTCTTGAAGAGGATTAAAGAATTGAAAATAACAAAATTGAGGATTTCACTAAAAAACATTGTGAAGATGCACACAATTGAATGTCATTGATGGGGCATGAAAAAGGATTTGATTGTGAGAATGCCTACAGATAAAGAACTTAACTATTCCAACCAAAAGGTATGCAGGTGGATCCTTCCCAAAGTAGGCACCTACCCTTGTAACCCTTGCATATCCTCAAACCAAGGAGTCCATGGGTCCCATGGGTGGTTAATGATTATGGAAAGTTAAGTATGAAAAATCAGAAGAAACTACTAAAGAATTTTGCCACATCAAACTAAGACATCGAATAAGAACATGAACATCAGTAGTAAGGTGAGGCATAAAAAGCATAGATGGATGAGAGAGTGAAAGTGGGATGTAGATCCTAATTATGATCACATGAAGTCCGTTGTGAATTTTGTGGTTAAGTGACCTAATAAAATCCATCCTTAGTGCAAATCAAAACCAACCACATTCAGTGACTTCACATTTTCACTCTAAGATTGGTCCACCTCCTTGAGACATAAGAGTGCTCCTACAAAACAACCACCATTCCTTATTTAAGAAGAAAAGAGAAGTAGGAAGTGAGAAAGAGCATTAGTTAGAGAGGATCTTCTGGCATGGGTAACATGTCTTTGTAGTCTCATAACCAATGCATGTAGCCTATTTATTTTTCCTAAGGGATGTTCTTTGAATTCCCATCATTTTTTTTATTTTTCTTTTTTATTTTTGTTTTTGAATATAAACCACACTGTGCAAAGACTTATTCAACTTTTTGTAATTGGTTGACACAGGATAGTAACAAATCCATGAAAACATCCATGCATCCAAGTAAGAAAAAATGTATAAAGCATATTGAGTCCCCTTGAAGTCACACCCTATTCAAACCTTTGAATCCTTTCCAAGTATAGAAACTACCAAGGTCACAAGTTCATTAAAGTTTCATTATTGAAAAGGAACCTCACACTTTCAAAACTATAATACGATAAAGTTTGTGAATGGGTGGATGAGATTGACTCACTACCTATTTCAAGAAAAAGAAATCATGTATGAGTTATCAATAACAAAATTCAAAGCTAGAATCTAGACACCAATAATCAAATAACTAGATAGCACATGCCCACATCAAGCAAACCATATTGTACCCAATTATCAAAAAGGCATGTTATTATTAGAACATACTAAGAAAATCACACCAAAATAAAGAAAAATATACAAGAAATTGTAAAATATTCAAGAAAAATAAAAATTACTAATAATGTTGTAAAATAAATATTGGAAAAAATTAATAAAGTAAAAACAAAAAGGTGTAAGATAAAGAAGGTGTAAAATAAAAAGTTGTAAAAATAACAAGGTGTAAAACAAAAAAATAAAAAACTAAGGAGCCACTTATATGATTAGCATGGATGGTCATCTCCCCCATGACTAAGTTGAAAGGAGGAGATTCAAAGCATGGTTGTCCATCCGAGAAGGTGTTGTGAACACTAGCTTCCTTATACTCATGGAAAGGTTTAATTTGTTGCATGTTGATTAGTTGTTTTTTGTTTGAGCTCTTAGGTTTGTAGATTAACATGGACCTAGAAAAAAAGGTTTTATAAATGATGTAAGCCCCTTCCCGTAATTTCTAAAACTTAGTTCATTAAGGTATGTGTGTGGGGTTCCAATAGAAGACCTTATCTCTCAGATGAAATTTGAGTTTCCTAATTCTAAGATTATGGCATTTTTTATTAAATGCCTTGTACAAGTCACTAGATGATAGGGCCACCAATTATTTTTCATCTAGTAGGTTGATATTCATTAAACTTTCTTTTTATGCTAAACTTAAGTCAAGGTCAAGGTCACAAGCTATTAAAAGTGTACAAAGCTTGGATTGAATAGGAAGAGTTGGTAGTTTTTCATATACCAGCTCATAGGGAGAGTAGCCTATAAGGAGCTTCCAGGTGGAGCGATAGGCCTTGATGGTATCATTGAGTTTCATGCTCTAGTCTTTCCTATATTTGCTAATTGTGCTCATCAAGATCATAGTGATTTCCCTATTTTAACCTTGGCTTGACCATTAGCTTGGGGATGATAAGGTGCTATTAACTTATGCTCAACCCCCAAGCGTTGCATGAGCTTTTGCAAGGTAATTCCTATAAAGCAGGTTCCATTATTAGAAATTAATGCACATGGTAGTCCAAACTTGTTTACAACATTCTATTATACAAATCAAGCAGCAATAAGAGATTTATAATCAGTGACATCTATTACTTCTACCCATTTCGTACAATAGTCAACAGTGATTATGATGTATGTCTTTCCACTATGAGATCCATGAAGTCAATGCCCTAGATATTGAAGGGTTCTAATGGTTGGATCTACTATTAAGGTTCCTCCATTCGAGTAATTATTCCACCATCATGTTGGCAATGTTGACAAAAGCTAACAAATTGGTGAGCATCCCTAAAAAGTGTTGGCTAGTAATACCCTACCACTAGGATCTTAATGGTTGTATGTCTTCGAGCATAGTTGTCTCCACAAGGACCCTCATGAGCATCCTAGAGAATGTGTAGTTGATCAGCATCAGGGATACACCAACAAACTATGCCATTGGTGCACACCTTATAGAGGTACCTGTTGATCTCCATGAAGCATTTCACCTAGTAAAAAAACTGTTATTTCTTTCAATGGTCCAACTCTTATGGCATGTCTTGAGTAAGAAGATAGTTGAGAATTCCATCATACCATTTAGGCTCAATGGGCAAGTATTTAGTTAAAGTGTTAGCAATGAGAAGTTCATTAGAAAACTAATTAAACAATGGGCTTTCCTCCTCTTGTTATCCCATTGCAACCAAGATAAGTGTTCAGCGACCACATATTAGTTCCCTTTTGGTCTACCATTGTAAAATCAAATTCCTACGAGATCACTAGCCACAGTATGACATACAGACTCATCATTGTCTTATTCATTAAGAAAAAAATTTCACTATGGTCCATGTGCACAAACACTTTGTCCCCAAGTAGCCATCAATTCTTGTTCTATGATGGTGTAGTTTAGCTATGTATCCACAATGCTTTGACTTGTGCAGTGGATATAATATGGAAATTTATTCTTGTCCAATTGCATAAGCAAAGCCTCCAATGCATAATTTGATGTATCTATCATGATGTAAAATGGTCTGGATTGGTCTAGTGCTTGTAGAATTGAAGATTCTACAAGTTTCTCCTTTAGCTATTGGAATGCATTTTCACATTCCTTGGTCCAAAAAAATGAAGCATCTTTCTTTATTAGCTTAACCAATGATTTTATGATCTTAAAGAAATTCTCTATGAATTATTGGTAGTAACCAATATGTCCAAGGAATGACTAGACATCTTTTACAGTTTCTATTTGATAGGTAATTTCTTCAATGACCCGAATCTTTTCAAGGATAACCTTAATTCCTACTTGTGAATTTTTTCCCCAAAATAATGCCTTTCTAGACCATCATATGGCTCTTCTAGTAATTGAGTTAATAATTGGTCTCTAGGCATCTTTTAAGCACTTAGGATGATCTAGGGCTTGCAAAAATGTAACTCCATAAGTGGAGAAGTCATCCATAAAGACTTCCACCCTACTACTTATTTGTTGTGAAAAAATACTCAAGACCAAGTAGTGGAATGTGGCTATGGTAGTGCATAGGTTGAAAGACATCTTTCAATATGCAAAAGTCCTCCATAGACTTGTGAATGTTGTTTTGGCTTGATACTTTAGCATGATTTGGATTTGGTTATAGCCACTATAACCATCCAAAAAATTATAATAGCATTACCTAGAAATGGTGTCCAACACCTTATCTGCAAATGGAAATGGAAAGTGATCTTTGAATGTTGCCATATTCAATAGCCGAACGTCGATGCAAACCCCACACTTACCAAATTTCCTTGGCACAATCATGAGTGGGCTAACCCAATCACTATCTACAATGGGATAGATAAACCTCATCTTGAGGAGTTGTTCAATTTCCTCTTTGATGATCTACTTAAATTTTGGATTCAACTACCATTACAACTATCTCCTTAGCTTCATGGTCGAATCAATGTAGATACGATACTAGCATATCCTAGCATCAATCCCTATGATATGATCAAACAAAGGTTGTTGACCATCTGTTGACCACATTTAGTAGCATCTCCTTTTGTTCAAGAGCAAAATTTACATTAATTATTATTGGCTTTCTATTTTTCAAGAATGCATATTTTATGCTAGTAGGTAGAATTTTCAACTCAATGCATTCCTTTTTAAAATTTTAGGAATTTCCAACTCTTTCCAATTAGTATCATCAATTTTGTCAATGAAGAGTAGGTGATGAATTTGCTTCAGCTCATCCATGCCTTCCATGTAGGTACATGTTAGTCTCTCAGCAAGTTTCATGGAAAGTGTGTTGTTTTCAAGATCAGCTATCATCCACTTAGTGCCCTCTTACTTTGTGGTTGCTGTGTATATGCACTTTTGAATTTTAGATATATTAGCATACTGACTGTATGCTTTGATAGATACACTATTAATAGCCCATAGTTGCACCTTGTATCACCTTACACGATGCATGAAACTTTCTTCCTCTCAATATTTCTGAATGCATTTTCTTTAGAGATTTCAAGGAAAAGATCTTGAATTTCCAAGCATGCATCAACAATGCTCAGACAAGTCCTTCCCATATGATGATTAGGAAGTCCCCCTTGCAATTTTCCATGTAGATCACTAGGAAATCAACTAGGTAGGACCACCCACAAAGAGTGGTCACAATGTCCTGCACCAGTCCCAAGAGAATAGTGATGGACTGATCAACCAACTTAAGATGGATATTGTTGTTCTTGAGTGGAGGTAGGTTCTAGGCTTTATACATCTCATGAAAAATCAAATTAACACTATAACCTAAATTTAGAAGAGCCTTGCAAGGCTCATTCTCAGTGATTTAATGGTAAATAAGGGGACTTCTAGGGTGTTAGATAGTTTCCTGGGAAGGAGGCCAACCTTTATCTAGTCAGTTATTGCATGGGTTAACATAACGATATGCACTTTGGGAGGGTGTTTGGTTTGAAGGGGACTCAAATGGATTAGATGCAAAGGGAGGTAGAGAAGTATGGTTTCCAACCATAAGTATATGTGAAGCTTTCATTGGGATATTGGTTTGAAAGAAAGTGCTTTTCATGATCTAGTTTTCTAACCACTTAGCTAAGGAGCTAACTGTAAGTTAACAACCCTTGTTGCATTATGTTGTTATGGCTAAGGTAGATTTTCCCTACATTGATGGAGCAACTAGTAATTGGGTTGAAGGTGGAGAGACATGCAAAAGCATGAGGAGGATGATATGGATATGGGGGTTTTCCTCGAGTAGATGGAGAATGAGTGTTGTAATACTTTGGAGGGTAGTAATGATGTTGAAAGGTAGCATGACTAGAAGAGTCATGTAGAGAAATGAGTTGCTAAAAATAGTATACATAAGGATCCAATTATTTGTAAGGGTGCTATTCCCTTAGTGATGGCATTCCCCATGACTATGGGTGCTGCCACTACTAGTACTGCTCATACAATTCTGGTGGAGCTCCACTTGAATAGTAGGTTTGTTGTTGCTGGAATTGCCTAGGATTGCCTTGATGATAAGGCAATCTTCTAAGTGCTTGCCTTTTTGCCATTCTAGGATTAAAGCATATACCCCAAACTCCGACAAGTGTGAAATGAGAGGGCAACATCCTTTAGGATGTTCGTATTGGAAAATGTCGCACTAACCATTATCATTTGATTTTGTCTCTACAACTTCTTCTACTATAGAAACTTTTTCCTTGCCCCTTTATTAGGCATATTCACCTTCTCTTCACCTCTTACAGTCATGATCACTACTTTTCTCCCTTGATTCTTCTACAATTTTTAGAGTAGTCTAGAAATTGTCATCCAATGAATCCCATAGTTTATCTACCATGGTTGAAATTTTAGACATAGATTTTTGAATTATTAAGGTCTTTCTATTCACCACCTCATTATGTGGTGAATCCTCCTCACTATCAAAAATTTGAAGCTTCTTCTTTCTGATGGAAGGATTCCTATTATATTCTTTTTCACTTTCTCATTTTCTCAACTCACCTTCTTAGTTTGCTACCTACTCAATCAACCTTTGAATTTGATGGACTCTTAGTTCTAACAATCACCCTTGGGCATAGACTTTAAGAGATCTCCTCATTTTTTATTAGAGTCCATCTATGATATGGTGGATTTTTTTCTATTTAGAATAATCATGGCTAGGACATATATGTAATAGAGAATAGTATTGTCCACAGTTGCATCCAAGGATTCATGCATCCCTTGTTTCCATCCTTGAATGTACCTCCTTGAGTTGGATACTCAAGAGTACATCTGATATTTTTCATTGAATAGTTCAAGCATTGTACTTCATTGTCTGATAGATTCCAATTCTAGAAACTAGTACCAACTCTCTACTTTCTTAATGAGTGTCATTGGGAACAACTTAAGCTTTTGCCAATCATTCTCCACATTTTGCAAGGCACATGCATCATGAAAGGCCTAAAGATGATTCTATGAATTTGAGTTATATCCTCCTTCAAACTTAGGAGTATTGTTCATGTCTAGCCTCTTGATTCAACTATCCTTTACATGCCTTGTAGGAATTCTCACTACCTCTGTGATGTTTAGCATGCTTTAAGTGGCAAGTAAAGGCTCATCATAACCGTGGCCTCTGTGGTGACCATGGTGCCTATGATGTCCTTTGCTACTCCTACTTTTGTGATGATAGGCCTCCCTTGAATGTCTACACCCCTGATCTTGACTTGCCTAATAGACCCTATGATCGATATCATCAGTCACCTCCATCACGATTACGCCCTTTACAGTTACGTTTAGAGCTAGAAGAGGAAGATGATGATGATGAAGAGGAAGAGGAAGCAGGACTAGAAACACCATTGTTCCTACTATCCCCTCTTTGGTGTTCATGGCCACGATCACGATCATGATGGTTATCCTTATCCTTACCATGACCCTCTCCTTAGATCCCTTTTGATCATGGGATCCATTCTTGATAGAGTTAAGATTATGGATAGTAGACTACAGGTTCTAGTTTTAACCTTCTCAATTGAAGTCAAAGAGAGGAATGTCATTAAATGGGTAGCCCTCAAAGAAGAAGCCCTCACCATCTCTTTTGTACAATAGGAATGTAGAGCCATTTGACCAATTTCCCTTTGCACTTTCATAACACTTCTCTTGTTGCTAATCCCTTTTACATTCTACATATATGGGATGGTACTCCCTGGCATCACTATCCTACACAACATATTTTTAAATGAAGCCTCTTTAGACCTAACTTCATAAGAGTGTGTTGGAGCATTGTAGGAATCGATTGATCGGGTGGCAATACAATGTTACCGTCTAGGTCCCACCACTACATCTATTCATCTTGGTGTAAGACAAAGTTGAATTTGGACACATACTCATTAGGATGAGCATATACCACCTTGTATTGGTGGGGCAATTACTGATTTATTTGTTTCATTCTTTGCCAATTGGATGTTCGCTCAAACTTAGATGGAGAATCACTCTTATGAGAAGAAGAAGACATTCTAGGATTAGAAAAAATAAAACTTAGTATGCTTTTTTATAAGTGTTTTGTTGTTTTGACGTATGATGTGACTTAGGGTTTGTCCCAATGATGTTAAATGGTTTTCACTAAGTTCTCAAATAGCATATGTATTAAATAAAAGGTCCCTAGCAATGGCACCAATGATTAGCGAAGAATACCCCTACACTCAACCATACGAATCATAAGTGTTTATGTGTGATCTGGTTGAATTGCATAGACCTTATGTCTTCAATTACACTAGTTCTAGAAAGTGAAGTATAATTGTTATAATAATTGTCTTTCCAGTTACACTTGTGAAATGCAAAGGAATGGTTAAGTACAATTAAAGCATTTGATTTTTATCATTTATTATGTTTTATGTTCTTGGTGATTAAAATAAAGGAATGAAGTAATTTTAATGGCTAATTTAATCTAACTAACTAACTTCTCTCTAACTAATCCTAACATAAGTATTCAGTCCCACTTTCTGTACACATTTTGGACATGTATAATGCTGCTAGTTTACCAAACATTAAGCATTTCTAGGATTACCAAGCATCATGTGCATGCTCGAAGCTGTCATACTTATGTGCTTAAAATTAATTGATATTTAGCCTAGCTAACTTAGCTTAGCTTAGCTTAATTTAGCTTAACTACTTCAAAGCATTAAATAAAATTTCATAAAACATTAAATGCATAAATAAAATATTTAATCTAGCTAAAGTGTTGCAAGGTTTATTAGAAAGCTCATCTTTATTATTGCACACATTATCATGCTTAGGTACAATAGTGGTCGAATAAAGATCCATACACTCAATGACTCTTGCTATGGGCACTTGGGAAAACATTCTAACTTTGCAGAAGAAAAACTACAAGAAATGTACTATGCTATGACAAAATTTATGTCCAAACCATGCACCCAACCGCAATATTTATAGGTCAACACATATCCTGTGATATCAAATATCTAACATCACCTTTGAGCCCCTAGTATCGGATATCTGATATCAGAGCCAGAGAAAGTATAGTTCATCATGTATGTCTATATGTATACATTATATAATAAATTTTTAAAAAAATTAATAATGATAAATAAATTTTATTAAAAATGATAAAATAATAATAATAATAATTTAGCTTATCCTGCGTAGGGCAAGATAGGTGCCTACTAGTCATTATGGCTAGCCAATCGTGCCATTGTGTGGCTAGGCCTTGCAACTTGACTATGTCAAGCATTCTAGCTAGCTAGTTGCATAGTGTTGTGGATGGTTGTTGTGGTAGTGTGACATATGGTCGACCTACTACAACATAGTCATCACTATCCAAGAAATCCTTGTTTGCTCCACTACAAAAATGCTTGTCACACAAACCCTCCTTTTGGTACCCTACTATGGCTTTGTTCTAGCATTTTGTTGACCACGTAGCCACATGCCCTTTTCACAATCATCGTGGCCTCCTACCATGTCCTCTGCCACTTTCATCACACTATTCCCATCAACATTGAAAAATCTTGCCTTCTCTGATAATTGACAAACACCATCAATGCAGAAAAATATTGCCTCCTCATGAAACCAACAAATATTGTTGGCACTAAAAATCCTAATTGTTGGTAATGGAAATCTTTTTTGTTAGTTGATAGAAAAATTTGAAATTTTTTGCTTAATTGACAAAAATTTCAAGAAAAGGTTAAAATCCATGTGGGAAAATTTAAATATGTAAATGTAAAAGAAAATTTCAAAAAAAATAATTTGATGGGTTAACAACAATTAAAATAAAAATTTTGAAATTAAGCATACTTGTCTTGGAGCAATACTAGGATGGGCGATCTCTTAGAAAGTCATTTTCTGTGCTCAAAAGTTTGGACTTCAGAAGCCATAACTTTTAAATCTGTAAGCCTTTTTTGGTGAACAAGGAGTTTTTTCTATAAATTTCAACCTTTTGGATGCAATGATGAAGTCAAATTTATCCCGCAAAGCTTTAAAATTTAGATTTTACTCCTTGCCCAACATGGTACCTCAAGATCCTCGAAGACTCATTTTAGCATAATTTGGGCATATGATGTTCGGTTTGAACATATAAATAGTCATTTCTAATATTTTTCAATGTTCTAAACTCAATTTTGAGGTCATATTAATCATCTAAATAATAAAAAATTAGGTGATATCTTAAACTATGCCTTAAGAGTACACTAAATAGATCTAACCTCTTAGGCCATATTGGATCATAGGCTAGGTGCTTAACCTATGTAGATATAGTCTTAGATCACTAACCCCTAATGTGTCATTAGTTATAGTACTGGGGTCAAGGTCTTAAGGAGGGAAGAAAGGTCATTATGAATCTAAGTAATATAGCTAGTTGTTACCAATCCAAAATTAGTTGAAGCATCAATTGGTAAACTAGAATGATTGCAAATATGTATATTAGTTCAGCCTATAACCAAATCATGCAACAACAACATCATAGAGAGTCATAATCTTGTTCTAAGAAGGTGTATGATACCCATGAGGAGAAATAACCCATGAGAGAATGCAGGAATAAGAATGAAAGTCCCTAGCTAGTGAAAAACAACATCACTTATGTCCATCATGGGCCTTGGATTGGCATGAGTATCAATACCCACATATCTTGGCAAAGTGAATGCTGATGTTCTATACTTACAAGAATTTTTGCCATGGGAATTCTTATACCACTTAGAATCCAACTTAGAAAAAGATGTAATATAGAGATATTTACAAGAAAAGAGGAATTTGATTTAAAGAATTTTTTTTCCATCAATTCACCATGCCATTCCATTAGCTAGTGCATATTCTGCCTAGTTTGAATCTTCAATGGACAAGTTAAATCCCAAAACTTAGAACATATGATGTTAATGAATAAAATCCATTAAGAATCATAGTTTGCCAACTACATTTCTATGAATAATGAAGACAAGTCAACATCATTTTCCATTGAGATCCTAAACTACATTTGGTATGATCCCTGATTTTTCTAATTTCTAAGTATATTGAGCTAATTTCTAAGGAAGAAAATGAGAAGGAAGATCAAGCCCTACCATCTCGAACAAGGCCATCCAATCACATATCCCTTATTGTGGAACTACAACTACTTCCATAAATTTTGAAGCTTGATCAAGATTAGAGAGTATCTTACCCTCACTTTTATTTATAATGTGCATATTTTCTTTATTGTTTAATTTATATTTTAATTAGGTAAGTAAAATATCTAAGGTAATGCAAGTTAAGAATAAAGATTTTTACTATCTTTACTTGGATAACCAAATATGAGTTGCACATTGTAATACCCTAGATAGGACTAGTGATTGGTGATTAATGATTGGCATATCTTTAATTTACCCCTTGTCATTATCTTAGAAAATGAGGAAAGCATTGATAAAATAAGATTTATTTCTCATATGCTCTTCTCATTTATATATATATATATATATATATATATATTTGTGGAGCAAGCAAGAGAACATTATGATATACAAATTCAAGTCAAAAGGAGAAATCAAAGTCTTAGAGCATTAAAGCATGGAAAGAAGCACTAGAGCTGGAGAAAGATAGTGAATGTAGACTCATTTGAGAATGAATGAAACCTAAGAGAGGTAGATTCTCATGTCCAAATTCTTGAATGGTATCACTATATAACATAGATGGTATCTCTTCATAAAAAGTGTTGTGATTATTGTAATTAAGACCTAAAAGAGAAAGTTGTAAATAAGACCCGAAAGGATGCATTTTAATAATAGACATGTCTCTCAAGGTGACCTTTGGGGATTTTACCTAAGATATTTATACCCAGGCATTAGAGGTTATATCAACATGGAGTTGCAAAGTCGATAAAGACAAGTAATAGGTGGCAAGTGAAGTAGGACAAGAAGGTGATTGGTCATCCCTTTTAGCTAGTTACAATCCTAACCATAGTGGTAGTGCTATATAGCCTCTAAGGGATAGATTCCAAAGGAAGATAACATCAAGGAACACTCAGAGCATGACCTAAATACATTATTTCACATTAATAAACTATTCATTTTTTCTTTCTATATTTTTCTATTATTTTATTTATGCATAATATTGAATGTAATGTATATTTGATGTTTGTCATCTATTTTCTTTATGCATAATGTGAAATGTTATAGACTCATTTTTGTCTCTATGTAGAAGCTTCCATGTACACCTATTTTCTAGAAGCAAGAGCATAACTATGATTTCTTTTCAAGAATCAAATGCCAAATTCTCAAAGATGTCACTTTTGAACTACAACTTCAAGCAAAAAAGCTTCTAGTGAAAAGTAAAAAATTAATTTGTTTTTTACAATATTAATTTCTTTTTGTTTTGGATACTCAAGGATTAGATGCTTTCAAATTTTGTTGCTATTTATTTTTTAGTTTTGATTGATGTATTTTCTTGTCTTTCAAGAAAGTTGTAAAAACCTATGAGGGTGCTCCTAAATAAGGGTGCTCCGGGTGCTCCTAAATAAGGGTGCTCCTAAATGAGGGTACTCACAAGGGGAGCTTTTTCAAAATTAGTTGTCCCGGTGAAAATCTAAAGATACATCCCAAAATGCTGTACTTTTACTTTAAACTCTCTCCTTCCTACTCTAATGTACTCTATTTTATTATTATTAGAATCCAACACCGCACCTCATAAAACCAACCCTGCAGCGTACTATACCATGCCTAAGCTAAAAGAAAACACCCGTTAGGGATGGCCCATGCATATAATCTCATGCCTGCTGCATGCAGTTTGAAAAATTCCACCTACCTATCAATGCAGCAAAGCGTGAGCTAAGTCGTCCCATGTCCACGCTCATGGCTGCTTTTCTATGATGAGCACTGACCAATACAAGGCGGTGGTGTGGAGATAAAAACGACGTGTTAGAATTTGACGTCCTACTCTTTATTCATTATGAATATAAAAGGTTTATAGTTTTTTTTAATGCCAATGTCGGAACTTTCTGTATTGCTATAGCGTTGGGCTGAGTTGAATGGGTGAGGATCCATGTTTCTTGTGTCTCTGCGGGAATTAATTTCGGTTTATTTTCCGCGCAGACAATTGAAATGGACTTTCAGGTAGCATGAAACATAACGATTACGATTTATAAAACTTCAGTGTAATGCAAGGGTTTGCAAATATATAGATCTGCTGAGTTGCTCAGCTGCAAACTCATACCACATAACTAATAATTAATAGAATAATGGCCAGTATTCCTGTATTTAGTACTTTGAAGAGTCTGAAGGCGGAAAGGAAATCAAGAATTGAGATGAGACCAGAGATGCACAAAGTTTGACCCGTTTTTGTCTAAGCATCGAAGACCTGTTAACCAGTTCATTAATTCGGGGATAAATCACCGATTTATCCAGTGGTAGAATTAGAAATTTTGCAGAGTAACCAGTTGAGTCGTGATTCTTGAAACATGCTGATCCAACATATTTCTTAAAAGCCACTATCATTGGCAATTTTGAATTTCAGAAACTAAGTTAATAGGGTTGGCCGAGAGAATGAAAATTATTTTTTCCAGCAACAGGAGGACCGTAATCAAGGAGCACATACATGTTTCCACGCTTGAGGCCTCGCCCTAAGAAGAAGCACACCTGCAGCTGCAAATCCATGAATAATATTATGCCGTGAACGCTGAAACAGGGAAATTTCACTATCCTTTCTTTGGCACGGACTCACTGCACGTAACGGCTATCGCCAGAACCTAACTTTGTACCATACATTAATAATTCAATATGAGTGATTCCCGGGACCTCTGATGTCTTGGCAAGACAGAAAAGAGTTCCAAAACCATTCAGCAAACACGATTCGAAACTCAAGGTTAAAAAAATCAGCAAGCTGTATCGTGTCGCCAAAAATTTTTGAATCGGCAAGCACCATTCAAAAATGCTTCCCGAAATGGTGGATGAATGGAGGATTCGAAATAAAAACACTGTTGTGGATACATCAACTCCATGTTTGTTTAATTAATTGGCAGCGAACGAGCAGGGCCACAGGAGCTTGCTTGCGGTATAAACACCAGCAAAATGTTACTCTTGCAAACAGAAAAACACTGCAACAAAAGACATACTTTTCTTGATTTTTCTACCAAACTCCGTGTCGAAAGACGATCACAATTCAAAATCTCAAACATGGCATACAACAACAGCGACGACGGCTCTGGAATCCACATAAAAGGAATGAGCACGCTGATGACCTTCGTGCTTGTGTTGGCAGTGGTAGCCCTGTTTGGGCTGAGCCTGTACGCCTATGCCAGCTTACGCCGCCGCGGTCGCTTTCCGGCCTTCCTCGCTGGCGCCTTCGGTGGGTCCCGCTCCGGCGACCTCTCCCCGACGTCGTCGGGGCTGGATCCAGCTGCCGTCCAACGGTTACCCGTCACGGTCATCGCCGCCGCCGAAATGAAATCCGAATCATCCTCGACCGCCACGGCTGAGGCCATGAAATTGACGGCAACCGCGAAGGAGTGTTCCTTTTGCATTTTGGATTTGCGTGAGGGAGACAGGGCGCGGGTGTTGCAACCCTGCGGCCACAGGTTCCACGTGGAGTGCATCGACTCGTGGCTGATGAAGCATTCCACGTGTCCTCTCTGCCGCTCCCCTGTGGTGGTCCCCTCCGCTCTTGGTCCACCGGTGTTCCAGCATGCTGAGTCGTCGACGTCCACGTCGGCAGCTGCCGTGAGGATGACGAAGCAGGATCCCACAGACGTGGGCATCCACATCGGCGCTGACATGGCAACGGTCGGATCCCGGGAGAGGGTGAGACTGCAGCAGTGAGTTGAGGCAGAGGTTGTAGGTTTCTGTAAGCGTTTGGCTTGGTTCTATTCTGTTTAATGGCATTCGCAACACAGAGTTGCAAATTCAAAATTAAAAGAAGGGTTTTAAGGAATTCTGATGTATTTATTGCTTTATGTATTAACTTGGCGGATTTCGACTATCTTATTGTATTTTGCCAGTTTATTTTTTAAAAAAATATGTAACGAGTCGAGATAAAACCTCGGCTTTTATGGACTTTTGTAACACCCAAGTTTTGAGTGGTTGGTTTTAGATTTTAAAGAGTTAAAGCTTTTTATCCCAAAGGAAAATAATATTTTTTAAAAAATAAACAGATTTGATGTATTGTATAAAAGGTTGAGAGAGAGCCTTACAACAATTGATAACGTCCGCGCAGCTGCAGTGTCTTGTCTTTTGCCCTTTCCTAGCGCAGATTTCTTCCCTGTTTTAATTCCGTTGTGTTTTCCACATATTTCTCCAAGATATCCTGTATACGTCTTTACCGTTTTGAAATATTCTTTGGATGAGTTTTGTTGTTTTCTTAAATGGTTGTTTTAAAACAGTTTCTCAGTTACTGTGCAATATCTTTTAGTTGTTTATTTCTGTTGATACTTACTTTGCATATTCATTAGGTTGGGTTGTATGCTTTCCGATGATGTTGTGTTAGTTGGCATATTTGTTAGGTTGGATTGTTCACGTTGCTATGTTAGTTTTCAATATTCTTGTTTAGGAATTTTGGTGTATAGTTGCTAGGTAGTATTTTTTTGTTATATGATCCATAGGTTGTAAGACATAGGTCAATGTTAAGTAGTGTATAAGTTGTACAGGTTTCGGTTATTAGTTGTTGACCTTAATTTTGTATAATTATACCATGTAATGTGAGAGTGAGAGGGTACAAGTTGTTTAGGTTATTTTTATATTATATAGTTTTAATTTTGTTGTTCTATAACATTATTACAGGTTATCTAGGTTATTTCTACGTTATGTAAGTTCCATTTCAACTTTTGTTAATACTTTGTTAACTTTTTGTATTAGGTTGTATAGTTTAAGATTTGTTAGTTTTCAAGGCTTGTTAAAGAATTTTGTTATATAGGTTACTATTTTAACCAATAGCTTGTAACACATACGTTAATATTAGGTGTTCATAAGTTGCATAAGTTGGGATCTTAAGTCATAGGTAGTTTATATGTAGGTTAGGGTTATAAGTTGTGGGTTCCACTTTGTGTAGTTATGAATGAAATTTTACATTTGTCTAGATTTATTGCATAGTAGAAATATGCATGCTATGAGTTTTGAAAACATCATTAAGAAATTTATGAACT
Source organism: Gnetum montanum (assembly GCA_015680685.1). Lineage (NCBI taxonomy): Eukaryota > Viridiplantae > Streptophyta > Gnetopsida > Gnetales > Gnetaceae > Gnetum > Gnetum montanum. The sequence goes on from MNCI01025009.1 coordinate 167,955, forward strand.
CCTAGTAACATTTAGAGCAAATCAACCAAATTTGCAATTATAGAATTATCAAGAAATATATCATTAGCTTAGTTGTAGTTTCTAGTTTGTTAATTAGTTTAATTTTTCCAATTTTATTTTGCATAGGTATGTTATTGATGTTGGTTATATATTTATTTATTTATTTATGCTAGTCATACAAAAATAGAAAGTTGTCATAGTGATGAGTGGCAAGTAGTCCCTACGCCTAACCATACAAATCACAAGCATGCACTAGTGATTTGATTGAATTTCATGAACTTAGCTCCTAAGTTTGCCTATAGACAAAGATGATGACTTAGGCAAATGTGATCATTGTCTTCTTAGCTTTCACTTATGTAGGATCTCATGTATGGTTAAGTGTGAGCTAAGGCATATGATATTTATTTATTTATATTTTATATTTTTATAGATGTAATCCTAATTGTTAAGGTAAAGATAAATGGTTGGTAAATTAACTACACTAACTATCTTACAGTTCTAAGCTAACTAGCCTAACATAAGTATTCGAGCCCACTTGTTGTACACATCTTGAACTCATATCAATGCTACCAGGTTACCAAGTGTCAATTATTGGGCATACCAAATTGCCACTATTGAGATTAGCAAGCATTGAATGATATGCTCAAAGTGGTTGTACTCATGTGTTAATTATTAAGCGTATTAATTAATTGAGACAAGAATGTGAATTGCATTAATAATAATTGCATGTAAAAAATATTAATCTAGTCCAAGTGCTACAAGGAATGTCAAGAATCTCATCTTTATTGTTGGTCACATCAATGTTCTCAGGTACAAGATGCTCAAATAGAGATCCATACAATTGCTTGAGTTCCTACTATGGCACTTAGAAAATATTCTAACTGTGATGAAAGAAAACTGCAAGAGTTCAACTATACTAATGACATAACATGTCATAAATGCAGTCAATATGTGCATTTATATAAGCTTGACATGATACTAAGTTGACATATTTACATCAACACATCTTTCCATGCATCGACAAGGCTATGTTGATGGGGCTATGTTAACACATACCCGTCAACATAGTGGTCAACATGATTCATCATACCCCCACGTCTGAGTGAAAACTCATCTTGAAGTAAACAAAAGTAGGATCAATCTTCTTAGAAAATTGAAAAGGTATTGAAGTATTGATTGACTAACTTGAACTACTGACTGACTCTAACTACTAATTGACTCTGAGTGCCAAATTGTATGGAATTACAAAAAAATTATAAAAATTAGTGTCTGTGACAAAAAAATGAACACCCTTTATAAAATTGACAGCAGGAGGAGGTGGAGGCTCCTAGGATGCTAAAGGATCTTCACCAAGCTTTGGTGCTCATGGTGATGGTGACAGTTGAGGTTGTCCTACTACAACTGTTGCTTCAAGAGAAAGATGAAAAGCATCCAACAATGCTTTGATTTTCTCTTCTTTACTTCATGGATTGTATACAGTCCATGTAGCTTCATTGATGTCAGCTAGTACAGGAATGTCCCACAAGTAAGGCATTGTTAGGAACAACTCCTTAACATTCATAAACTATGCTACAAATTATTTCCATTTGATGTCTAACATCTTGACAAGGTTTTACAACTCATTGTAATTTTTCATTCTTCTAGCTAGGTCCTTAGCAATAGATCACTGATCAGTGAATTACTCCTGAGAACTTCAAGCTCTACATTGGCTATCTTCAACTTTTTTCTATTCTCTTTGTGATTCTTCAATTCAGCCTTATAGAGGAGGTATGAATTGGCCACCTATTTCTCTAGCTTTGTCCTTGGCCTTCCCATAGCTAGCATAGCCAAGTTTGCATATTAGAAGTTAGCAAGCTCCATGTATTCTATAATCTCTTCTATCTACAACTCCTTCAAGTGGATTTTATCTTTATTATATGTGTTTAAGCTATCAAATATCAACTAACACACATTGCCTCTTTGTTGGAGTTGTTGGAGTGCCTACTTCATCTTTGCCTTGGCCATTTGAATTCCTTTCTCATTCACTTCCTTGAGGAGCCCAACCTAGTCCCTGTAGTGGTTTTTAACATTTTTAAATTTTAGGGCCTCATTCTTCCAAGAAACTACCTCTATGATTATTTTTTGATGAAGTGCCTAAAATTTCTACATAGAGAGATTTCGATGCTCCATTGCCAACCTTCTCAAGTTAAGGTTCACATTAGCTAGCTACTCTTGCTATTATTGCATAAATTCAAACATTTGATCCTTTTGCTCCTTAACATTCTATAGGCAGTGAATATCCTTGATAAGAACAAATTTTTCTTTGTAGACTTGAGCCAAGTCCTTATTTGTGTTGAAGGCAATAACTTTAGATAAGGAGGCATCAAATACCACCATTCTTAGTGTTTCTTAATTTTTGTTGAAGCTACTAGAAAGCTTCATCTTTGTTAAGTTTCATGTTGAGAATGGCAAGGTTAGAGAGACAGGCTCCTAACTCCATAATTTTAGCAACCAATTAATGGTTTTCAGTAGTGGTGTCCTAGAACTAGGCATTGACGATGATGAGCTTGCCTTTGTAGCTCTAGTGGCTCTGAATGGGTTGCATTAATCTCATTTGAGAGATCAAAAATCTCTGGAAGTAGTTCCTTGGTTTCCACCAGTCGATCAAAAACCTCCTTATGTTAGGCTGCATGTAGTTGAGCACTTCCTACTCCTATGAAAGCTTGAACATATTTTAAGGTAGTAATGTCTAGTATAGTTTCTATAGGAGCATTTAATGCCTTGGCCACTCTATTTGCCACTAGTTTTATCACTGTCTACTACCAATGGTGCTGCATCCCTAGGATAGTCGACCCCTTGCCTTCATGCACACTGAGAAAGTTGTGGCATTGTTAAAGATCTCAAGGAATTCTTGTTGTCCAAGGATAGACATTGTAACTTCTTCAGTACTTGGATTCGTTCTTAGGGGTGCCTATGTTCTTTGTGTAGAGAATGGTGGATTGGTCTTCTCTAGCTAGTTGATGGTTCAACTAACCTTGTTGAGATGGCTCAGCATTGGATGGTAGACCAATGACTCCCCATTACTTACCTCACCCTGTTGTTATTGCAACAACTACTCACGAAGTTTTTGGATCCTTTCAGAAGCTACATGGGCTTCTGGAGTGGTCTCTTCGGTAGGTGGTGGTGGTGGCCTCTCATCTTCCAATAGCTTTGCAGCTACTTTATCTTTCATCATCTATTATCAAGATGTGATAGTAGCATGGTGGGGCATATCATTGGTGTAATGTGTTATGCCTTCCTTTTGGTAGAGTTTTCTAATAAGGCATAGGAATGGGAGTGTCTTCCTCCCTCACTCATTTTCTTTGAATTACTTCTTGATTTCAAGGTAGATGAGCTAAGGGAGATTAATGGGAAACTTAATGCTTAGAGTGATACACACATGAGTAGAGAAGGTTGTCACCTTGCTGGGCTTCACCATAGGATTCAAGTGATAGGCCTTTGTCTTGAAGTAAGCACGCTCCACCTTAGTTAGTACATCTTATTCCTTATGGTCCATCCCATAGTACCATTAGATCAATTATTTCATTGCTTTAGGTTTTGTCTATATAGAGATCTCTGTGAAAATTTCCCTTGTATTGGGTAAGTTGAGGACTTCTACAATCGTCTCAATTGAATAGGAGATAGTTATATCCTTGATCTTGACCATTGCATCTCCTTGTTAGTTGCTCTAGAATAGATATGTATCCCTCATGTATCATTCTCCACTAGATGAGAGAATGGGCCACATGGAAGCCCCTATAGTTTGGTCTAGACTTCCTCAAGCACCAAGCCCAAGAAAAGTCTAAAGTTAATTTCTTGGAAAACTAAAATTTGAACCTTCTTAGAATAAATCTTCTCAAGGTAGGCCTCAATTAATGTGGCCTTTAGATTGGGTCTTAGTCTTGACACATCATCTTGCCTAGATTAGCCAATTTTTGCTATGGGAATTTGACAAATAGATTCCACTTCAGGCTCCTCCCAAAGAGGTCTTGTCATGTGATTTTTGGCTTATTATTCTTGGGGCTATTTTGGTTGTTGCTAGCCTCTTCCTCCTTATGGTTACTTTTCCCTTAGTTGTGATAGTTATCCTACTAGCACTCCCCTCTTTGATGCCATCTGTGATGACAAACATAACCAAGGATTAGTAATTAATGTATAACCCTTAATGTTTTTTAATACCTTTTCTCTTTTGGTTAAGTTACACTTAGGTTAGTTTGTGATCATGGTAGATTGATTATTTTATTCATTAGCCACTAGAGTTTTTTTATAAGGTTTAACTTGGTGTAGATGGAAATTTTAATATTATTTTAATAGTTAAACCTTAGGGAGTTAGAAACATTTTCCATCATAAACCATAGGTTTGTGGTGCCCATGACATGAAGCTTACCTTTAGTAGCTAGAGGATCAAAAAATGAGGTGAATTAGATAAGTGGTTTGAAAGTTATAGTGCTTAGAAGGTTCTTTACACTCTGAAAATTAGAAAAACTCCCATCACGTTATGAAGAAAATGTGAAAAATTGGCTAATTGTTAATACAGATTTATAGATTTTTGTTGATGTGTTAACAAATCAAGCTACGTTGACACATCAGGTTGCATCAATGCATCAAGCTACATTGATGCATCAAGCTATGTCAATGCAATGGGAATGCATCGATGCATTAAGGTATGTCAATGGGAATGTGTCAATGCATTAGGCTACATTGACAGGGATTCATTGACATAGCCATTTAACATAATTTTTACAATGAAAAAGCTAAGTATTGCAAAAGATTTTGATGATGACATTGTAGTCTAAAGAAAGCCAGAAAAGCATAGAGTGATGACAAATCATGGAAGAGGGCTTGAAGTTCATTTGGGAAAGGATATTTAGAGAAATGTATATTACCAAGAAGTGTAAACTAGATGTTTCATTTTGGAAAATAATGAAATTGAATGTAAAATAACTAAGGGACAAGAAGTTTACCAAACTAGACTAAGGGGTATGCAAGTGGATCCTCCCTATAGTAAGCTCATGCCTTTAATTCCCTTGCATTCCCTCATACCTAAAAGTCCATAGGCACCAAGGATGATTAATGATTACATATTGTTAAAAATCGAATCCACATAAGAAGTCATCAAGGAATTAAGACATCAAAATAGACACATCAATTAACCATGATAAGAGGTGGTGAGGTGGTAGATGGCAAGAGTGAAATGATGACAGCGTGTGTGTGTGTGTGTGTGTAGTAATGGAGTCTCTTCCTAGTCAAATGGAGTTCTCTGTGGATTGTGTGGTTAATGTGACCTAATATTGTCCCATCCTTAGTCAAAACCAAGTTCATCCACTTCTAGTGACTTCACATTGGCACATTTAGTCCATTAGATCCCTAGAGTTCATGAACACTCCCAAAGATCACCCACCATTCCAAAGAGAAAAGAAAAAAGAATCAAGAAGTTAAGAGGACCCTAGTTAGAGGGATGCCTTCAGGCATGGGTAACATATCTTTCTAGCCCCATAACTAGTTCTTGTAGCACATTATTTGTCTAAGGTATGTGCTTTGAATTTTCATGTTCTTTTTTCTTATTCTTTTCAATGTGAATCACACCATGCAAAGACATTCTTCTTGTTAATGATTGACATTAGGAGTGATGAGAAATCGATGAGAATACTCATAATACTCTAGATAGTATGTCAATACAAAAGGTGATAAGTCCTCTTGAAGCCACACCCTTATTAATTCCACTTAATTCATTCCAAATCCATTAAGTATCAAGGTCATAAACTCTTTATAAGTTGTTATTAAGAAAGGACCTCATTATTCCAAGATGAAAAAACACCATGGCATTGAGTGGAATGGGTGGATGACATGGGCTGACTACCTAATACCATAGGAAAATTAGTGTTCCATTAATTGATGTCATAATTCAATGATGAAATCTAGTCATTAAGCAATCAATTCAAACTATAATGTTTAATTAAACTTCCAAAAATTAGTAGCTATATCAAGCACCAAAGTTCTGATGGTAATAAAGAAGAAAACACATGTAATAAAATTTAAATAAAGAAAAATATATAAAATAAATTTCAAAATGCTCCAAAAATGGAAAATGTATAAAGGATGATGTAAAAGAAAAACGTTGAAACACTAAGGAGCTATTACAAGATTCTATCATGAATGGCCATCTTCCCCACAACTAAGTTGTAGGAAGGAGATCTAAAATATTGAGTGTGCTTGACCATTGGTGGAGGTGTTATTTCCATTGGTTATTCTTGAGTCCAGGAAAGATTTAATTTGTTGTGTGTTGACCAATAATCATTTTTTTAGGTTGGAAAGATGGTAGATCAACATGGACCCTAATGAAAAATTTGCATGTATAATATATGATCCCTCCCATAGCATTTGAAATTTTCTATGTTGAGGTATGTGCATGAGGTTGTAGTAGAGTACTTTATCTTCTGGTTAAAACTTAACTTTTCTTATTTTCAAGTCATGACATTGCTTTGTATGTGCCTTGTGCACTTCATTCAAGGATAGGAGCACTAATTGGTTTTCATCTTATGTGTTTAAGATCATTAAAATTTTTCTTTGGGCTAGACTTAAATCAAGATCAAAGTCATAGGCCATTAAAAGTGTATAGAGCTCTGTTTGGATCAAGAGAGTTGAAGGTTTCCTATACGCTAACTCATAGGAAGAATAATTGATAGAAAGTTTCCATGTTAAATGATAAGCTCAAAGAGCACCATTGAGTTTGGTGCTCCAATCCTTCCTATACTTACTAACTATGTATTAGTTTTTTTTTTTTTTGTTATTTTCCTATTTGTGACCTTATCTTGACTATTGGTTTGGGGGTAGTATGGAGTTGTGAGTTTATTTTCAACCCCTAAGTGTTGCATAAGTTTTTGAAAAGTGGCACCTGTGAAGTGGGTTTCATTATAAAAATTAGTGCTCTTGGCACACCAAACCTATTTACCACAGTTTTTTGCATAAACCATGCCATTGTAGAGGATGAATAGTCAATGATGGAGGTGGATAGCCCACTTTTTGTAGTAGTCATTAGTGATGATTATGAATGTATTTCCATTGGACATGGGGTTGATGGATCCCATGAAGTCAATCCCTCATGGATCAAAAGGCTCTAGTGGTTGAATCCACTATTGGGGCCCTTCCAATTAAGCAGTCATCCTTTCCTCGCTTTGGCATCTATCACATGAATGGAAGAAGTGATGGGCATCCTTGAATATTGTTGGCCAATAATACCCTACCATGAGGATTTTAATGATTGTCCTTCTCCTAGCATAGTGGCCCCCACAAGGACCTTCACGAGAATCCTGGAGGACTTGAAGTTAATATGTGTTAGGTATGCACCATCATACTAGGCCATCACCACAACTCTAGTAGAGGTTGCCTTTGATTTTCATGAAATGTTTGGCCTGATAAAGAAATTGTTGTTTCTTCCTATTGTTCCATTCATGTGGCACCTCTTGAGTCATTAGGTAGAATAGGATGTGATCATATTAATTGGATACTTTGGGATTTTGAACAATAACAACACTGGTAAAGAGAAGTTCATCTAGAAACTGATTAGACAATGATCTTTCATCCTCTTTGTTATCCCATTGTAACCAAGACAAGTGGTGAGTAACCAAATTCTTAGTTCCCTTTCTTTCAATCATCATAAGAACAAATTATTGAAGAATCACTAACCACCATATGATGGGGGGGGGGGGGGGGGGGGGGGGGGGGGGCGTGATTATCGTTGGTTTATTCATGAGGAATCATATGGCACTATGGTTGGTGTGTATAAAAACATGGTATCCAAGCACATAGTGCCTGATTTTCTCTAAGGCATATACCACTACTATGAGTTCCTTTTTAGTGGTGGTGTAGTTTTGTTGTGCATCCACAATGCTTCTACTTGCACAATGGATATAGTATGGAAGTTTTTGATCATCCAATTGTATAACTATGGCCCCCAAAGTGTAATTGGATGCATTAGTCATGATGTGGAATAGCCTAAACTAGTTAGGTATCCATAGAATTAGAGTTTCTACAAGTTTTCATTTTAACTATGAGAATGCACTCTTACATTCCCTAGTCTAGGTGAATGGTGCATCATTCTGTGTAAGCTGCACCAACGATTTGGCAATTTTTGAGAAATTTTTGATGAAGTACCTATAATAACCTATGTGGCCAAGGAATGATCCTACATTTTTTTTTGGTTTCCTAGTTATTTCTTGGATGAACCATACTTTCTCTAGGTCCACCTTGATCCCTTTGTTGAAATTTTATGCCCCAAGACAATGTCTTCTTAAATAATCAAATGGCTCCTTTGCCAATTGATCCTTAGATTAGTCTCTACAAATATTTAGAGAACTTTCTCAATGTAGTCCAAGGCTTATTCAAATGTAGCCCCATAGGTAGAGAAGTCATTCATAAAAAATTCTACCCCAATACTAATCTATTATTGAAATATGTTGAGGTTCAATCATTGGAATATGATAAGAGAATTGCATCTTTTGTATGCAAAATTTCCCTAGGGACTTGTGAATGTATTCTTGTCCTAGTCCTCTAATGCTATTTGGATTTGGTTATAGCATCTACAACCATCTAGAAAGTTGTAGTAGCAATTTCATGCTGCAGTGTCCAACACCTGGTTCACAAATGGCAACAAAAAATTATGCTTTTATGTCATCATATTCAATAGCTAGAAGTCTATATGGACTCTCCATTTTCCTCCTTTCTTTGAAACAGGACTAACCCACTTGTTATCCACAATCAGGTATATGAACCCATATTTGAGGAGTTACTCAATCTCCTCCATGATAATCTACTTGAGTTTTGGGTTCAATCATTATTATGGTTGCCTCTTTGGATTGATGGAGGAGTCTATGTAGATTTAGTACTAGCATATCCAAGGATATGTCCCTATAAGCTCATGATATGACCAAGTAAAGGTTTATGGCCATTTTTTCATAACTTTCAACAATTTCTATTTTTATTCAAGAGTAAGTTTGACATTGATGATTATTAGCTTGTGATTTTTAAGAAAAGCATATTCCATGCCTACCGGTAGAGCCTTTAATTCAAGGGGCTCCTAGAAATTTTTAGGGATCTCCAACTCTCCCTAATCTATTTCATTTTATGGATTAGATATTTGGCTATGAAATTACTCTAGTTTTTCCATGCTCTCAACATAATGACTAGTAAGGCTCTTAGCTAGTTCCATGCATATATCTAATTCAATTTCATCATCTTTTATTAGCCACTAGCTACCTTCTTATTTCATGGATACTACATAGAGGCATCTTTGGATAACTATTATTTCTACACATTGATTGCATGCTTGAAGTGATCTATCTTTGATGGTCCATATTTTTTGCACACAATGGCATACTATGTAACTATATGCGATGAATGAAACTCTCTTCTTCTCCACTTTTCGAAATTCATTTTCCTTGAAATCTCTAAAAAAAGGTCTTGAATCCCATTCTAGCATCTAGTGTGCTCAACCATGTCCTTCCCATAATTATAGGGAAGTCTCCCTTGCCATTCTCTATGTGGATCACTAGGAAATTGGTAGGATAGGACCATCCATAGATGTTCATCATGTTGTCCTCCACTAGCCCCAGAGGGACAATGATAGACTGATCTGCTAGCTCTAATATGATGATGCTTTTCTTCAAAGAAAGCAAGCTCCAATCCTTTTACATCTCTTGGGAAATTAAGTTGCCTTTGAAACCTAAGTCCAAAAGATCTTTGCATGGTTCATTTCCTATGATCTTCAAATAGATGAGGAAACTCCAAAGATTAGATCACTTCATGAGAAGATGGTCAACCCTAATCCAATCTATGACCATGTGAGTTAACATGATAGTATGGATTTGGGGAGATTTTTGGATTAAACATTACTTGATATGAGTTTTAGGGGTAGAAGTAGTAGGCTGATAGCCATAGGTGTTTTTGAGGGCTTTGTGGGGCTATTGGTTTTGAAGAAAGGCCTCTTATGAGGCTTGGGTTTAAGATCACTCAACTAGTTATCCAATTGTAGGTTCACTGCCCTTGCAACATTTCTTTACTATATCTACATAGGAATTTCACCTTACATATATGAAGTAGGTGGAAAAGGTGTTGTCTCAATTGTGGTATAGGAGTGGATGAGTGTTGAGGAGGATAGAAGAAAACAGAAGACTCTCCCCTTGAAGAAAGTGCTTTGTAGAATTTTAGAGGGTAGTAGTGATATGGGAAGGAAGCATGACTAGAGGTGTTATGTGGGAATAAATTCTACTAAACATAGTAGCCATAGGGATTAGATTTCCAATAAGGATACTATTGCCTTGGTGGTGGCATCTGCCCCTAACTGTGGGTGTTGCGACTACTAATATTGCTCTTGAGGTTGAGCTAGAGCTCCACTTGGATAATATGTTTGTTACTGGAATTATTGACTATAGTTGCCTTGTGGATAAGGAAACCTCTTTGTTGCTTCCTATTTTTCCAATTTAGGATTTAAAGCATACACACCAAATTTTTATAGGTGTGACAATATTGGGCAACATCCCTTAGGATGTTTGTATTGGAAAATGTTAAAACCATCATCATCTATTTCAAAATTTGTAACCTCCTATAATACTGCAACTTTATGCTTATTTTGTGATATCCCTATTTGGTATTCTTTTTCTTTCTTCTATTGTAAATACTACACCATTGGTCTCTTCATTCTTCTATAATTTTTAGAGCTATTTGAAACTTCTCATCCAAGAAGTTCCACATCTTATTTAACTTCGTGGGTATTTTAGCAACAATTTTTTGAATCAACAAGGTTTTCCTCTACATCACTTCATCAAGTGATGCCTCCTCCTCATTATCACAAAAACATATCTCCCTTTTATGAATGGAGGGGTTCCTATTGTACTCCTTTGCACTTTCTCATTTCTTAGGCTCACCTTCTTCTTTGGCCACTTGATCAATTAGCCTTTGGATATAATGGGTTCTTAGCTCATAAAGTCTCCCTTGGGCATAAAATTCAAGAGTTTTCCTCATTTCATTCTTGAGTCCATCTATGATATGGCACAATTAGTCCTATTGGTGGTATCCATGACTTGGACATTAATGTAAAAGAGAATAGTACCTACCTAAGGCCACATCTAAGGACTTATGATTACCTTGTTTCCATAGTTAGATTTACCTTTGCAAGTTGGACACTTTGGAGTAGGTTTGATACTTGTCATTGAACAGCTCCAACATCTTACTCCATTAGCAAATAGATTTAGGTTCTAAGGATCGGTAGTAGCTTTTAGCTTCTTTAATAAGTATCTTAGGGAATAGTTTCAACTTTTGCCATTAATTATTAATGTTCTACAAGGCCCAAGGATCATGAAATGCTTGTAGATGATTTTATGGATTTGAGTTATATCCCCCTTCAAATTTGGGGATATTGTTCATATCCAACCTCTTGATGCAAGCATCTTTCATGTGGCTGGTTGGGATTCTAACTAACTTTGAAATATTTAACATATTTCTAGTAGCCAACAAAGGCTCATCATAGTCATAATGGTCTTAGTGGCCATTGTCATGGCCATGATGCCTATGATTAGTCTTGTTATGCTTTCTCTTATGATGACAATCCTTCTTTTGTTGTTGTTCTTGCCCTTGTTCTTATTCATCTTGATGAGATCTATCGTCATTCCTATCTCACCATTCATCTTCATCATGATCTCTACTACTATTTCTTTTATCCTAGCCTTTGCTTCTCCTATTAGAGTTGAAAGAGGAAGATGATGATGATGAGAAAGAAAGCGAATCAACAACATAATGATGCATGCTAGATTCTCTTCTTTGATCCTTGTCCTAATCATTTTGTTTATCCTTTTTCTTATGCATGTCAATATCCTTGCCTTTGGATGAATGACTTTGGTGGTTATCTTTTGAGGTTCCTAGATCTTCAAAACTATTCTTTTCCCCACCTAAGTTGTCAATAGTTGATTACAACCTTTGGGTAAGGGTCTTCCCATCAAAGAAACTAGAAGAGTCTATGTATTAGAACTAGCTTGAAAAGAAGTCCTCACCTTCTTTGTGTTGTTGCAAAAATAACTAAGGAGGAACCATCTTGCCTTTTGAAGCCTCATATCATGCTTCCATTTGTTGATCCTTCTTCCATTAGGCATTGGTGGGATGATAATCCTTGTAGATGTGCTCTTAGACCTCATATTTTATGTTAAGTCTAGTGATGTCAAACTTGATTAGATTGTTCATTAGCATTGCAAGAATATATTGGTCAAGATGTAACATGATTTCATCTTCCATGTTCCTCCATTACAATTTCTCGTCTTGATGTAGGATGAAGGTGAAATATAGCATGGAAGGATTTGGATGGGTGTAAATAATGTGAAGTTATTAGGGCATTTTATGGACCTCCTATCTTTGATTGGATCTACCTATGAATGATGGAGATTCCTCCCTATGTGAAAAAGTCATATTAGGGTTTGCTAAAAATAAATAGTGTGCTTACTTTTAGTTGCTTAATTATTTTATCTTTAAATGATCTTTACATCTTTATGTGATATCACTATCTTTTTCTAGTTAGCACACTTAGCCAAAATAAATCCGTAATAATGACACCAATGATGAGTAGTGAGTAGTCACTATGCCTAACCATACAAATCACAAGCATGCACTAGTGATCTAGCCAAATTTTGTGGACTTAACTTTTAAGTGTGCCTATAGATAAAGATGGTAACTTAGGGAAATGTGATCATTGTCTTATTAGCTCTCATTTATATAGGTTCTCAAGTATGGATAAGTGTGATCTAAGGTATATGATATTTATTAATTTATATTTTATATTTTTATAGATTTAATCCTAAGCATTGAAGTAAAGATAAATTGTTGGTAAATTAACTACTCTAGCTATCTAATGGTTGTAAGCTAACTAGCCTAACATAAGTACTTAGAACCACTTGTTGTACACATCCTAAAATTGTATCAATGCTGTTGGGTTGCTGATGAGTTATGTTTTTTAGGGCTCCGATATCATATTCATGATATCAGGTATCCAATATTAGGACATAACCTCTGATGTCAGGGATTCAATATCACCTCTTCTGTATGTTCCTATAAATACCACACTTGGGTGCATGGTTGAGACATAGAAGAAATAGAGAAGATAGAATTAGATTCATAGATTTTTGATTTTAAGCTTTGTTAATTTCTAGTGCATGCCTATAGTATGATGTTAAGTGATTGTATGACATCCTTATTTGAGTGTGATTTACTTGGACATGTTACATGTTTGGTAATAAAGATCAAGATTGCTTCCATCATTGTAGCATCCACTTAGCTTTATTATTGCTTTTAAATGCTTAAACGTTTACTTTTTTCTCTAGGTAATATTTTCATTTATTTTTATTTATTATTTTTGTCATTAAGTGGAATGAGTAAGACTAATTACAAGTGCTTAAGTGTAATTACACTAACCTAATAGTATATTATTTGGCACACCTAGTGACGTACACTTGGTAATTCCAATAGTAGTTATGTGAAGTCCAAGGCCTGTGTGGATGGTTAGGGATGGATAATCATCACATGTAGGCTAGTTTAGACTTTATTTTCCATTGTTAATTAGAGGAAAACAATTAATTTCTTTATTATCATTAGGAGTAGCTTAGGGTCAAATAACATCAAGAATCCTATGCCTCACTTTTGACTGAACCATATGTGACCAAGCTCCCACTAGTCCAAGTGGAAAGATAATGAACTACAATCAAGGCATTACAATTTAGATGCACAACTAGTACCATCCATGAAATTTGACTAAATTGTGCATGAAAACTCATGATTCATATGGTTGGATGTAGGGGTACCTTGCCACTAGTCATTGATTCCATTGCCATGGATGATGCTAGTTATCTAGATTAGTTATATTATACACGATCATTGTAAATTCATTAATGATATATCTTTTAGAAAATATTAAATCACACACATCATTAACTAAAAATAATGTCTCTTTCACAAGGAAGTAACAATACATTTTATGGTGAGAACATTCATTGAAGAACTAATGAGATATATATTGAGGAAAATTGGAGTGACCAGTCTCATGCAGGGGTTTCATATGTTCATGACCACCCTAATGACACTCAAAGACTACATTCAACTAGGGTAGAAAACCATAGAGAAGATGAAGTAAGTCCTAATTAGGAAAGGCCTTAAGGCCTAGGATCTCCTCAAAACTTGAAAAAGATAAATCAAGGGACCCTAGGGAACATCATAGAATCCATGGAAATCCTCTTTGTTTCTTATCTTCTTCTTCCTCTTCAACATCTAGTTCTAATGAAGATGAACATAGGTGATGAGTGGTAAGGTACCGCTACACTCAACCATATGAATATGAGCATTCATACATGATCTAGTTGAACTCCGTAGATGAGCTAGTTGTGGTATCTAGATAGTTACATGTTGATCGCAGTTCGCTGTCTTCCCAGCTGGACTAGTATTTGCATTGTCACATATGGTTTAGTCCAAAGTGAGGTGTATGATGTGTTTCCTATCACTATGCTACTCCTAGAAACAATGGAAGTAGCCTTGTTTAAGCTAATAGGGAATGGGAGAAGAGAATCTAAGCTAGCCTAAGTGCAATGAGCATTTGTCCTTAATCATCCATACACATCTTGGACCTCGTGTACTACCTCTGGGATTACCAAGCATATATTACTTGAGCACTCCTAGATATGCTATTGGGATACAAAGTAGTCACACTTAAATGCTTTTGATTAAGTCGTACTCATTTCGCATTTAATAATAGGTGATGAGATGCGGATTGCACAAGCCGCGATATCGCGTACGTGATATCACGGCCGATGCGATATCACGTCCTTCCCTGCGATATCGCATACGCGATATCATAGTCCGCCGCCATATCTATAAATAAGAGGCAGCACTCCCCTCATTTCTAATCATAGGCATAAAGTAGC
>MNCI01025009.1:189073-253425 GCA_015680685.1 Gnetum montanum
GCTACTCATCGTGATTAGTTTCTCTCACCCTTTCCTCCTAGAATGTGGGACAAGTACGACTTGATTATGAGCATCTATGGATGTGTATGGCTAGTTAAGGAATTGGCTGCTTGTCACACTTAGGTTAGTTAAGTGCCTCAGTATGACCACTTCGAGCACGTGCGTTACGTGTGGTAATCCCAGTAATTATTAGCATTTGGTAGCCATAGTTGCACAGTTCAAGGTGTGTACGGTAAGTGGGAATGGATGTTGATGCTAGGACTTAGTGCTGTAGTTAGAGTTAGTTTAGTTTCTCAACCCTTCACCGTTTAGCATAGGAGATAAACCGAAAAATACCAGATAAATCATATACCTCAGACTTGCTTAACCATACATTGTGACACATACAAGCTAGCCTAGGAAGACAACGAATGATTAATCCCAAGTGTTCCATGGGGCATTTAGGCATTTAGTCTGCAAAATTCAATTGGATCGCACGTTCTACGCTCATTTCGTATGGTTGAGTGTAGGGGTACCTCGCCACTCATTAATAGGGATAGTAAATGAAGGGTAAGAAATATTAATTAAGAAAATAGTAAATAACAATAATAGTTAAGCAATTAAAACTAAGTGAATGTTGCAATGATGAAGTAATCTTGATCTTTATTGTCGGTCATGCATATGTCCAAGTACATCACACTCGAATAAAGGTTCTGTATAATTAAAATCATCACACTATGGACATGCACTGGGGAAAGAGTTGAGAGAAACTAAAAATGAACAAAAAGACTCTACTTCTACACCTACTTACTCCCCCTTTTTTCCTATGCACCCAAATGTGGTATTTATAGGCTTACACAGGAACCACCAAATCATGTATTCAATATCATTAACTAGGCTACAATATTGCATACTTGATATCATGGTTCTGATATTGGAGCTTGACAAATCATGGTTCATCATACCCCCATGACTAAATGAAAACTTGTCCTCGAGTTGAACAAAATGAGAACAAGCCCAATTGATTACATAGTGCATAGGTATGGGATTATTGACTAACTAGAAATTTATTCATGCCATAGTGGAGAATTGAATATGAAAAAATTGGGACATAGACATAAAATTACATAATTTATTAGAACTCATCTGGTTCCTGGTGGTAGTGACTCCTCCATGGGTCTTTTCCCCTTCTCTTGTGCTCTGGGTTTTGGAAGTTGATGGCTCTGAAGGAGTTCCTGGAGCTTTTTCTCTTTAGTTTGAAGGTCCTATGTTATCTATGTTGATGCTCCAATGTTTGATGGATTTGGCACCTTCTATAGACACGGTAGTTGCAGGAAAATCTAGTTGGCTTTGACATACCAAGCCACAAATAGCCATCATTCCTCTTCATAGGCTCGGGCCCTAACCTCTCCACCTTTTGCTTGTCCATATTGTGTAGTTACAGGAGTTTCCTGATGGATGCTAAATGATTATGCCTCCTGCTCTGCATGTTCTACATGAGGTCATTGGCCTCTGCCTCCCTGGGCTTTCAGTTGCACCTTGAGAAGGTACTCCTTGTTCTCTTTAAGGGGCCATCTACAATCACACAAAGATTAATTGTTAGTAAGGTTATTAAAAGAAGTTCAATTATTTCATACCTTAATCATTGCCTTTAATAAATGTTGAATTCTTTGCTTAGTGTGATTTTAGAGTTAGAAATTTTTTCAAGGAAGTTACCTTAAAAGTTTAATGTCAGACTTGATTTGTTTAGGTGACACATAAAAGGACATGTAATGGTTTTGAGGAACGTTTGATAAAATGATGATAAAGGAAAGAATAGATTTAGCAATGAAGTACTCGGAGGGTATAAAATGATGTGGTGGTTTGCAACAAATACAAATTACAAAAGTGATGCAAGCGGGTCCTTCCCAAAGTAGGTTGCAACCTATAATGCCCTTGTGTAACCATACCTTAAAATGTCTATAGGCACTAGAAGGGTTAAATGTAATCCATTCCAGTTCCACAAAAGACACACATGTAGATACCACCATGATGAGGTATGAATTCAATGCTACATAAGACATGAGTCACAAATACATGAATAACAAGATGGGATGAATCGTAGAAGGGATTACAGAGATTGGGACATGAGTTAACTGACCCAGGGTGTAATGAATCCTGAGTGTAGGATGTGATTAATGTGTCATTAGCCTATCACTCCAAAATCAAGACCAAGTCCATCCTTTAATCAGTGACATCACATTGCTTCATCCAATGATGGAGAACCATAAGAGTATCATGAAAGCAAGGCATAAGATCACTTGGTGTTTCATTCAAGGAAGGAGTGATTTAGAATTTCTTTGTCGCACATTTTTCTTGATCTTTTCATTTCTTTTTGTCTAGCTACTTTGGCACACACTCTTTTTTTATGCGTAATCCAAAGATGTTGCCTACCTTCAGGCATGGGTACATGTCTTTCCAGTGGGACCCCCAAGAATAGCATTGGGTTTATTTATTAAGTATCTTTATTACTCTTACTCCCATTTTTCATTAGATCTACAAGGATCTTATACAACCAGGCTGCATGATAACTTCGACAAATGTCACCAAAGAGAACCCACAAGTCCCATTGATGTCACACCTTGACCATTCTCTCTTAGTCCATCATTTTTCACTCTGGGCATAATGAGCACAAAATTACTTTAAGTTTTAATGATTTCAAGAATATCATCAGACCTAGAGTAGAACCTCTTATTAATAGAATGGGTGGATGGATGTGATGGGCTTGCTGTCCAATTAATTAGTCACCTGAGACTTGATAGCATAGAACAACACCTCAATCAACAAGTCACATGAGTGTTTTATTCATAGATGAGATTACCCATAAAAAGATAAAACAATAAATAAAAAGATGAACCAATCAATAAAAAGATGAAAAATTAGAAATTTTTTTTGTAAAATTAAAGAAAAGAAAAAACATTTATTAAGTACACTCATTAGAATGGAGGATATCCCCCATGACTAAACTTTCGATCATGGTGAGAATTAATAAATGGAAGGCTTGGATCCATGCATGTTGCAAATATTGGGACCTAGTCATATCCAAACCACTGGGTGTCTTTTGATGTGGTGGTTGGAATGTACCCAAATTGGGGTGCACACATGGTATTAAAGTTGATAGTGGGGCAAGTTGGAAGATGTGGTTAATTTATAAGGGGTTGACCCACTATGGCACCTGTGATCGTAAGACGGTATGCAAGGATCAATATGTCTCCCTACATGGCTATATTCATTGGGCCACCTAGTAGTTGGAGTATTGAGGGATGGCCTTGTTAAGATAACACCAGGTGTTGTATTTGAGAAGAAGGATGCACCATAGTGTTGAACTTGTGCTAAGTTGGAGGATGCAATGGTCTTGGAACTATGTTATCAGTTTCTACGGTCATGTCTAAAGAAGGGATGCCTTTAATGCTGTAGAGAATTCCCATTGCAGTTGATAGTAGTAGCACAAGTAAAATTTGTCGGTTGATGCTATGGTGCAAACCCTTTGGGTACAATTGGTGGTGATGTAGAAGAAGGTGAAGGATAAGAATATTGAGGGTGAGGATAAGTGTAAGGTACATGAGGTTGTGATCATGATGGATAGAATATGAGTTGATAGTATTTAGGAGAATTATAATAATGTGACGAGATAGAGGATGCTGACCTAGTTGGACAAAAAGGATGTTGAACTTGATAAGTGCTTGCGCTCAAATGATATGACAGATGTGACCAATTTGAGAGTAGCCTCTCCCAAGACTAGGATCTTTGCCACTATGATTGAACACAATAATTTTGTACAAACTCTGGATGTAACATTCTTCCCCAATGTGTAGGTAAATGTGACAAGATTGGACATTTACCTTTGGGGTGATTGTATAGACAAATGTTACATTGATACGTATGATTCGCAGTTGAGTTCTTATTCTCTTCAACCCTTCTTTCTAATTGTCTAAGGGTGTTCTATCCTGCTTCTTGGTTTGTCATGGTTCTACCTCTAATAGTGTTGGAATATTCTAGACATTTTTCATGTATCCATTCCATCATCTTATTGATCTTTGCCTTAATTTCATCTAGTGATTGTAGTATTGGAAAAGATGGTTTCACCTCATTGAGATGAGTTGATTTCTCCTCTTCATGATCATGGACCTTTGCTAATTCAAGATTTTGGTCCCATTAAGATTTTTCAACATTCCCATTTAGCCATTTCTCCTTCTTCTTTTGCTACCCACTTGATAAGCTCTTAAAATTGGTAGGTTCATAGCTTGTATAGTTGACCTAGGGCATACATCCTAGGGTTTCCCTTGTCTCATTATGGAGCCCATCCATGATGTGATACATTAGCCTTTCCTCAGAGAATCCATGGCCTGGGCAATTGTTTAATAATGAATAGTATCTTTCTAAGGCCATGTCCAAGGGTTCATGTTGTCTCTATTTCCATTCTTGGATTTGTCTCCTCAAGGCTGACACTCTTGCATAGGTTTGATATCTTTCATTAAATAATTCCACCATTTTCAGCCAATGTCGAATTAATTTTGGTTTTAAAGACCTATACCATACTTTTTCTTGGCCAATGAGTGTCAGAGGAAAGAGCTTAAGTTTCTGCCACCCATTATCAGTATTGTTCCATACACAGGCATCATGGAAGGCTTGTAAGTGATGTTGTGGATCTAAATCATAGCCACTTGAAAATTTGGAAAAGTTATTTAAATTAAGCCTTGGTAGACAGCCTTCCTTACGATGCCTGCGGGATATTTGAACAACCTCTTGTATATGCATTAGGCTCTTAGTGGCCAGCAATGGTTCATCGTCACTAGGTAGGTTATGAATTTATGATTTGGGATAATGTTTTCTTTGTTTATGTACATAGGAGACCCTTGCATAAGATTTAGTACTCCAAAATTCATCTTCATCATCATATAATTTGTTGGTTCTCTAATGAACTACCTTACTAGTTGTTATGTTATCATTATCTTGTGAGAGAGACATTATTCTGAATCATGTGTAACTTAATTGA
Source organism: Gnetum montanum (assembly GCA_015680685.1). NCBI lineage: Eukaryota > Viridiplantae > Streptophyta > Gnetopsida > Gnetales > Gnetaceae > Gnetum > Gnetum montanum. Next base: position 194,088 of record MNCI01025009.1, read on the forward strand.
AATTAATTTATTTTCTAAGAGATATATCATAAATAATTTTTTATAGAAATATTTTATGATATAACTAATCTAAATAACTAGCACCATCCTTGGCAATGACGATAATGATGACTGGTGAGGTACCCTTACACTCAACCATACGAATACGAGCATTCATGCACGATCTAGTCAAACTCTGCATATGGGCTAGTTGTGGTATCTAGATAGTTACACATTGATTTTAGTTCACTATCTTTCCACTTGGACTCGTATTTTCTTTTTCATATATGGTTTAGTCTAAAGTGAGGTGTATGATGTGGTCCTAAACTAGTGCTACTCCTAGAGGCACTAGAAAATAACTTTGTTTTAAGCTAATAGGGAATGAGAGAAGAGAATCTAAGCTAGCCTAAGTGTTATGAGCATCCATCCTTCATCATCTATACACATCTTGGACCTTGTGTACTACTTCTAGGATTACCAAGCGTATATTACTTGAGCGCTCCTAGATACGCTACTAGGATACCAAGTTGTCATACTTAAATGCTCGTGATTAAGTTGTACTCATTTTGCATTTAATAATAGGGATGGTAAATGAAGGGTAAGAAATATTAATTAATAAATAGTAAATAAAAATAATAGTTAAGAAATTAAAACTAAGTGAATTTTGCAATGATGAAGTAATCTTGATCTTTATTGCTAGTCATGTGTGTGTCCAAGTATGTCACACTCGAATAAAGGTTTCGTATAATTACAATCATCACACTATGGGCATGCACTAGGGAAAGAGTTGAGAGGAGCTAAAAATTAACAAAAATACTTTACTTCTACACCTACTTACTCCCCTTTTTTTCTGTGCATCCAAATGTGGTATTTATAGGCTTACATAGGAACCACGATATCGCGTATTCGATATTGTTAGCTAGGCTACAATATCACATACTCGATATTGTGGGTCTGATATCGTGGGTCCAATATCAAAGCTTGATAAATCATGATTCATCAATAGGTATAGAGACAAAGCTTCACTATGAGGTAAAAATAAAAATAGAAATTAAACCCACAGGGAAAATCATAGACATCAAAATGAACATAGACAAAATCGTTACAACCAAACGAATAGACATAGAAATTTTCATCACAACATGTCTAATGATGATGAACCATTTTTGGCCATTAAGAGCTTGATGTAGATCATAGAGGCAATTAAGATACCCTATAGGAATCACAAGGAAAGTTTCCTAACAAGGCTTGATATGAATAATATTCGTAAATTTGTGGGAGGCTATGATTTGGATCCACAACATCATCTAAAATCCTTTCATTATGCCTGTGCCTTATATAACAATGAAAATATGTGGAAAAATCTTAAGCTCTTTCCCAAGACACTAATTGATTGATTCAAAGTATTTTATTGATCATTGAAACTGAGTTCAATCCAACGGTGGTCCACAATGCTAGAACTCTTCAATGTGAAATACCAAACCTATACAAGCGTGTCCAACCTAAGGAGACAGATCCAAAGATGGACATAATAATAACATGAACACTTGGACAAGGCCTTAAATAGATATTATTACCTACTAAATAGATGCCCAGGCCATGATTTCTCTGAGGAAGAGCAACTTTTCTACATCATAGATGGGCTTTGTAATGAAACGAGGGAGATCCTTGGGATGTATGCTCAAGGTCAATTATATGGGCTACAAACCCATTAGATTTGGAAGCTAATCAAGCATGTTGTAAAAGAGGAAGGAGAGCTATGAAAATGGGAGAATGTTGAGAAATATCACTAGGACCAAAATCTTCAAAATAAGAAGGTTCACATCCATGATAAGGAGAAAGAGGTAGCTCTTGATAGGGTGATTCTACAATAAACTTTGTCAATACAGAAGTCTATTAATGAACTTGAAGCAAAGTTTGATAGGATGTTGAAGTGGATAAATGAGTGAGTTACAACTTTCATAGAAACCATAGAGGAGAAAGTAGTCCAAAAATAATCAAGTGATAACAATAAATGGAGGAAGATGAACCAAGAAATAGCTAGGAACACTTATTAGCAAACATGGAAAATGGCTGAAGAAAATGAGGCTATAGACTCAACCATAGATGAAGATGATAGATGTGACATTAGCATATATGACCATCCAAAGGGTCATTGCCTAGTCATGTCACATCTACATGAGTATTTGGATTTTACATTAAATCCCAAGTTTGTACAAAAGCACATGCCTAGGAAATTAACTTTTCCGCAACATACTTATAGATAGTCCTACACTCAGTTATACTATCCTAGGGGGGCTTTGTACCAACCTCAACACTATCATTAATAGTAGTGGAAAAACCCATAGTTTTGGGGGAGGCCATCACCAAACTAGCCTTACCCTTATTGATAGCCAAACCCATAAGGATATTATGTTCAACAACCTATTTCCCCAACTAGTTCTACATCCTCTACTTCAAATGGCTACTATCACTCTCCTAAGTATCATCAACCCATGACATCTCCTAAAGGATCACCACTTCATAGCTCTTATCCTCCATCCTATCCTCGATATTCTCATACTCCACCCCATCACATGTCATAGCCGGCAACACAAGAAGGTTCAACACTGCAACATCAACAAAAGAATGCCATTTGTTCTATGAATGTGCATAGACATGATAATTCTAGTAGGTTCCCAACATAATCTCAAAAACATCCTTTCTTTAGGATGGATCCCATGCATAATCACAACACTCATGGACTTACTACATCATCCAAACTAGCACAAGGCCAATAAAGTGTAATGCCTTCCCTTTCCCAACCAACATCCTTTGATCCTACACAAGGGCCACCATCCATTGTTACTCCAACACCTAACAGAAGCAATGAATCTAGCATTGTGGGTAGAAAAATGAATCCATGCATACCTAATCATGATCAAGGGTGTAATCATGGGCCAGACATCCACAACATTAACATAGCTCATACTTTGATCCACCATACAATTAACAACCAAGTGTGTGAACAAAAACTCATCTACACAGCTTCCACAAAACCAAGAGACATCTAGTGATTAGAAAATGAAAGGTTAACACTATTTTACAAATGCATTGAACCTACCTATCCACTTGTTAATTCTTCTCATGGTCAAATGCTTAGTCATGGGGGAGATAACCCATCCTAACGTTCATAATTAATATGTTTTTTTCATTTTTTTAATAATTTTTTATCATTTTCTTATTTCTTGATACAAAATGTTCCTATCCTTTGCAACTTTTTCCACATTTTGTTTTCATTCCCTTTGTAAGTAATCTTTCTTGTGAATAAAACGATCATGTAGCCCATTGACGTGAGGTTTTCTCTATGTTGTTAAGTCATAGGGGACTAATTACTAGATAGTGAGACCACATCATCCATACACACATTCCATTAATAAGAGGTTCTTGCTATGGTCATAATTATATTCTTTTTTCATCATTAAACTAAAAATAAATTCATAATAATTTTGCTTAGATAGAAAAGTGAAGAACCAAGGGGGAATGCGAAGGGTGTGACATCAAGGGGATTTGTGGATTTTCTTTGACCACTTTTGTATGTTCTATCTTGTTACTAAGGTTGTAATTATATCCTTGTAGATCTAACAAAAAATGGAAGTAAGAGTAGAATAAAAGGACATTGAATAAATTTCTAAGGGTCACACTTGAAAGACATGTTACCCATGTTTGATGGCTGATGGCTTTTCAAAATTCATCAAGGAAAAAAAAAGGAGAACAAGTGCCATGAATAAAATCCTCCCTTGGAAAAAATGCCAAGTGATGTTATTCCTTGCAACTATGGTAGTCTTATGGTTGTCAAATGAAGTGGTGAAACAATGTGATGTCACTAGAATGTGGCTTGGATTTGGTTTGAATCTTGGAAAGAAGAAATAATTATTAGTTAACCATTAATAACACACAAGGATTCATTATGCATATGGTAAGGCACCTCATGTCCTAATCTCTTCAATCCCTTCTAAAATCCATCTCATCTCACTGTCTGTATGATTCTAATTTATGGTTTTATATAACATAGAGATATTTTCTTAAATTTATGGTTTTAAAATGTGTTTTTGTTTCACATGTATGCTTTGAATTCAACCCCATGGTGCCAATGGAAATTTTTAGGTGTGGTTATACAAGGCCATTAAGGGTTGAAGCCTACTTTGTGGAAGACCCACTTGTATAACTATTGTGACTTATACTTGTTTGATGCAACTGTAGCATCTTAAACTTTCCAAGTGCATAAATGATAAATTCAATAATTTTTCCTTTCATATAATTGATCTATTCTACACCATGGATCCAATACCCTTTTTCTTGCATCTTTCAAAGCTTTTAATGTTGGTGATTCCATCTTCTAACATGTACTGGTGTCTACATATAAATTCTCACTTACCCTAGAACCTTGGATTTAACTTGAAATCCTTCCACCAATCATAGAGCTTTATTTTCCATGGTGAATGCCTCATAATATGCAAATTAAAGTACCCCAATATCGACTACCCAATATTGGATTAGCCTTGATCTCAGATACCCAATATTGGGTCCATAAAAACTATAAATAGGACCCCCATGATGCTCCAAAATCCATTATCATTATTTGCAACTAGGGGAGTTTTTGCATTTTTCTCTCTCAACTTAGAGCTCTATGCAACCAACTTCCATACGCAATATCTTGCTTCATATTACTCTGATTGTCATGTTTTTTGAACTTAGTTGAACACAATATGTTCAATTTAGTTGGGGGAGGGTGCTTGTGTGGAAAACTTGCATTGAGTTTTTGAAATTTGCTATCACATGGAAGGTATTATAAGGATAAGAATATTAAAAACCTTAAGTATATTAATAAAAAATAAATTTTTAGAATGCTAGAATCTCTAATTCTATCACCCATGGGACCATAATCATCATTATAAGCCATACATAAGAGAAAATAGGACAATTACAAAGGATCATAAAAGAACTTAACACTTTTTGGACATTGTTTTGAAAATTTTTCTAACTTTATAATCATATGAGCTAAAGAACTTAATGGAACTAAGGTCATGAGTAAGGTATAAATCTATTAATGATAAATTACAACACCTTAATAACATCAAACCCTTGATTGATTGCAAATAACCCCAAAAAGAGGAGAATAAGAAGGACCTTCACAAGGTGCAACCACACACTTAAGAGGTGGCAGAGTTTGACTAAGAGAACAAGGCCCACTAGTCAAATATGAAGAACATGAGGCCCAATCATTTAGCATTCATTAAGAGGCTCCTACTATAGGGTAGTTGTTCTAAGGAGAGGCTATAGAACCATAGGCTCCAGTGCAAGGACAAGGCCTCATGTTGTCCCAGGAATGCCTTGAAGCCATCCAGGAGAAATCCATGTTGACCACGATCATTATGGAAATGAACTTAGTTGCTTAAACTTGTAGCACCAAGGAAAGACCTTGACGATGAACAAGAATAATAACTAGAAAAGAAGCTAGAATAAGAAAAAGAAATAGAGGAAGAGTCTAAGTAGTGGTGAGAGCCATAAGTTTCACCACCACTGCTACAAGATTACTAGCCCACAATGAGCCATCTATAGTGCATAGCTAAAACTCTTAATTGGGGAAGTAGGAACAAATCAAACCTCTTCCAAGTCATCAATGATGATATGTAGCCAACCATTTCTATTGATCTATCAAGGGGGCATATTTATTTAGAATCAGGAGGAGAAGCCCAATGGTCATAGCAAATCTTTAGAAATGCTACATATTTTTAAGTAATGCTTGAAATAGGAGAAGGTGCTACCATCATCGTCATGAAACACCAAGATGTGGTAGGAATAATATAAGTTATCACAGATCACATTAAAAAATCTTTTAATGTGCCTGTTGTGCCTTCAGTGGACTTAACTAGGACCAGAGATGTTCAAATGCTAGTTGGAACTGCAATGACTCCTACAAACCATGAGGATATTCTTGACAAATTACTGTAGACTGAATAAGTGATAACTTATTTTGACATCCCCAATGATGTCACTATAGTTTAGTCAAACCTCATCACCACAAAAGGGAAGCTAGTCATGGTAGAGACTAGTGCAAAGCATGCAGAAATAGAAGTGCATCAACTACAATAAGAGGTAGCTACCCTAATAGCTAGAAGATGGGACCATACTAAATTCATTATGCCTAAATAGTTAGAATAATTTCAAAAAATGAAACTAGGCTATTTGATTGAATAGAATAAAGCTACTAAACAAGAAAAGGAGAAAGTAGTCTGAAATGCCTCAACTATCAAAGCTCAAGCGTATGCCCATAAGAAGGCATTGACCACTCCATAAGAGGAGAATAAACAACTTGTTGTTGATAATGCAAGGTTGACCACTATAGAGAAATAGAAAAATATCTTAGAAGAAAGTGTCTACCAGTTGAGAGAACAAGTGATTAGGGCCAACCAAGACATAAGTAGATTGACTAGAGAAAATTGAACCCTCTCAATGAAGGAGGTCCATGAAATACATAAAAAAATTTTAATTAAGATAAGCACATGGCAAAACGAGGCCAAGAAACATAAAAAGTTGAAGGAGCACTTCTAGGACCAAATTGGCTTGTACAAATAGATTAATGAAAAAGAGATCTAGATGGCAAAGGCCTTCATCAATTCTATGTTAATGTAGAATCCTAACTAGCAGCCAATCTTGGATAGCTATGCCTTGGTACATCAAGCAAAAGTGAAGAACAAGGGCGTACAGATTGAATATTTAAAAGAATACATGGCATTAGCTAACCTTCATTATGCCAACCTTGCCATGTTAATAGTAGGTTGATCTTGAAATGAGCTAGAGTAGCAAGTAGTAGCTACCTATGCACTATATGAAAAGAATTTGCAAACAAGAAAAGTGCTCTTTAGAAACTCCATGTGGTAAACTTAGAATTGGAAGTAATTAAGGCTCACTACCATAGACAAAGAGATGTAGCCTCATACTTGACCAAAATATTGATGGATCATCATGTATTGAAAGAAAATAGTAGGGCCTTCAAGGAGGAACAACGATAGTTTGCAACCTAGTATGTGAAAGCGAATAAGATGTTCTCATAGCTACCATGTCTATGGGATGCATTGGTTCTAGCACACATTGGCTCATTAGCCTAGATGGTACATGATCCAAAAATGGAGAAGGAGAAGTTGCAAGTCCTCCTGAATTGCTACAAATTCCAAAATCCTAACTACAAGGGGAAACATCCCATGGAAGAGCCATTGCCTTCGAGAACTACATGATTTTTCCCTAATTTTTTTATTTTTTCATGTTATGTCCCTTTTTTAAAACACCACTACAGCATGGAAAAGTTAATTTGTGTGTCTAGTTATGTTAGTCAATAATCCCATACCTTCCTAATATTTTATAAAGAACATGTTCCTCATTTTTTTTAACTTGAGGACATGTTTCCATTCAATCATGGAGGTATGATAAGTCATGTTTTGCAAGGTTCTGATATCGGATCCATGATATCATGTTTATGATATTAGGGCACAATCTTTGATGTTGTGGATTCGATATCACCTCTTCCATGCATGCCTATAAATACCACACTTGGATGCATGGTTGAGACATAGAAGAAATAAAGAAGATAGAATTAGATTCATAGATTTTTGATTTCAATCTTTGTTAGTTTCTAATGCATGCCCATAGTATGATGTTAAGTGATTGTACAACATCCTTATTTGAGTATGAAATACTTAGACAAGTTACATGTTTGGCAATAAAGATCAAGGTTTCTTTCATCATTGTAGCATCCACTTAGCTTTATTATTGCTTTTAATTACTTAAATGTTTACTATTTTCTCTATTTAATATTTTCATTTATTATTATTTATTGCTACCATTAAGTGGAATGAGTGCTTAAGTGTAATTACTTGGTAACCTAGTAGTGTATTGTTTGGCATGCCTAGTGATGTACACTTAGTAGTCCTAGTTGTATTTATGCAAAGTATAAGTTGTGTGTGAATGGTTAGGGATGGATACTCATCACACATAGGCTAGTTTAGACTTTACTTTCCATTGTGAATTAGAATAAAACAATTGAAATTTTTATTATCACTGGGAGTAGCTTAGGGCTAAATAACATTAAGAATCATATGCCTCACTTTAGATTAAACCATATGTGAAAAAGCTACCACTAGTCCAAGTGGGAAGAAAATGAACTATGATCAAGACATAATGATTTAGATGCACAAACAGTCCCATCCATAGAATTTGATTAGATCATGCATGAACACTTGTCATTCGTATGGTTGGGCATAAGGGTACCTAGCTATTCATCAGTTGCCAAGTGTCAATTATTGGGCATATTAAATTGACACTACTAGGATGCCAAGCATTGAATGGTATGCTCAAAGTGGTTGTACTTATGTGTTCATTATTAAGCATATTAATTAATTAAGACAAGAATGTAAATTGCATTAATAATAAAGTTCATGTAAGAAATATTAATCTAGTCCAAGTGTTACAAGGAATGTTAAGAATCTCATCTTTATTGCAAGTCACATCAATGTGTTTATGTACAAGGTGCTTGAAAAAAGATTTGTACAATTTCTTAAGTTTCTACTGTAGCCACTCAAAAAATATTCTAACTCTAGTGAAAGAAAACTACAATAATTTGACTGTACTAATGACATAATGTGCCATAAATGTGGTGGGTATGCACATTTATATAAGCTTAACATGACATTGCGGAAATGCATTTTTTCATGTGTTAACAAGGTTGTATCAATGCAATAATCAACATGATTCATCACATAGTCATTACCATATATGTCTCTTTTTTATCTTTGTTTTTCTCTTTAGTCTTCATACATGCCATCTATGTTTTATTTATATCATGTTTCTCTGTGATCTTATCTATATATTTTTTTTGCTTTCATTATTTTTAAAATTTTTTTAGTTTATTTTATTTTTTATTATTTTTTTGTATGACTATTTTTTCCTTTTATCTTAGTCATTTTCTTTTATTTTATGTGTACATATTTGATGAAATAATTTGTCAAGAATTCATTTTAGAGAAAATGTTAGCCTAGCGATAAGACGCTTGATTTGGAAGCTCCAGGTCATAAGTTCAATTTTTGTGGGTAGTGTTGAGGTATATGAAGTTTTAATTGGACTATTTATCTTGGGATGCACCTATGTTCAACTTATTTTTAGGTTCCAACACCTCCTATTTTAGATAAAATGTTAATGATGAGGTGTTAGCGTAGGAGTAAGACTCTTGATTTAAAAACTCTAAGCCATGAGTTTAATTCTAGTGAGCAATGCTAAGTTATACAATTATATGTAGACTATATATTGGGATGTACCTATATTTCAATTATTTTTGGTTCCAACACCAAATAACATCTTACCATCATTCCACATAATGAAAATCCCTAGCCCTTAAAATTAATATTTTTTAAAAAAACATTATCAAACTTTAATTAGGTTGGATTATATTTGAACCTTTAGATCATTGGTACTCAAGATGTTATGTTTGGAGAGGTAGATAAATAGTAAAAATTTTAGGCCCTTTTTTGTGAGCCAGTTGTGATAGTATCATATTTAAATTTTATTTTAAAATAATCATAATGTTATCATTGAAACTAAATAACTGAAGCATTTTCCCTACTTACAAAGAAGGGTAGATATTACATAGTAGATAAGAGTGTCCCACTACAAGGTCACTCCACTACTAATGAGCAACCATATGAATCACAAGCATTTACACATAATCTGGTCAAATTCTATAGACCTTAAGTTCTTAAGTACACTGGTTCTAGGACATGCAATCTAATTATGACAATCATTTTCTTCTCAACTATGAGTGTGGAGCTTAATTATATGGTTAAGTATAATTAAGCTCATGATTTTTATTATTTTATACTTTTTGTCAATGATTAAGAATGGGTTGAAACATAATTTATAATCAATTTAACTTAATCTAATTGTTGATCAATAACTAACTATCCTAACATAAGTGTTTGATCTCACTTTCCATGCACATCCTATACATGTATAATGTAGCTAGGTTACTAAATGTTAAGTGTTCCTAGGATTACCAAGAGTTATATGCATGCTCAAAGTGGTTGTACTTATTTTCTTAATTAATTATCTTCTATTGAATCTAAATAGCTAACTTTAGCTTAATTACTTGAAAGCATTAAAGGAAACTACATGAAATATTAAATGCATAAACAAAATATTTAAGCTGCCCAAGGTGCTGCAAGGTTTAATTAGAAAGCTCATTTTTATATCTGCACATACTGCTATGCTCAGGTACAATAGTACTCAAACAAATATTCGTACACTCAATGACTCATGTTGTGGGTACTTTGGAAAATATTCTAACTTTGGAAAAAACAAACTACAATAGATTCACTATATTATGATAAAAAATATATGGAAACTATGTGCCCAAGCGCTATATTTATAGGTTAGCACATACCCCATTATATTATATATTTGACATCGCATCTTAAAGTCCAATATTAGGTATCCAATATTGAGGCTCTAATATTGAAACTAGTGAAAACATGATTCATCATATCCCCACAACTAAATGAAAACTCATCCTTAAGTGAACAAGGAGGAACAAGTTTCTTACAAAATATTGGGTAGGTATGTGATTATTGACTAACATACAAACTAACTTCAATGGAATAGATAAATTTTGAGTGCCCAAGTATACAAATTTACAAACTTTTACAAAATTGGGTGTTCATGACAATAGAATTGAACACCTTAGACAAAATTGACATCCAACTCCTCCGGTAGTTGAAGAGTGAGGAAGAAGATCTAATGATTACAAATAGTCATCATCACATGGTACTATTGCATCATCCTTAGTGAAGATAGTCTCACTTCTAGTCCACGCTTTCCACTACAATCACAAAATTTTTTTTGAATTAGTGTGCAATGTGTAATGTATAGCTTTTAAGTACCTTGTATCTTCGACAATTACACTTGGTTGGTTTGTGATTATGATGGATTGATTTCATTATTAGGAAGGTTAAAAAATAGATGAAAGGGATAAGTGGTCCATTAAATTGTGAAAATTTCAGACATGATGAAATTCTTGAAGAGGTTTTAAGAATTCACAAAAAATAAACAAAGGATTTCATTGACAAATGTTGTGAAGATGTGCACAATTGGATGTCATTGATGGAACACACAAAAGGATTTGATTTTGAGAATGTTTGAGGATAAATAACTTAACTAACACAATCAAAATATATGCAAATGGATTCTCCTCAAAGTAGGTATAGGCCTTTTATTACCCTTGTATAACTTCAAATCGAGAAGTCCATGGGCCCCATGGATGATTAATGGTTACATAAAGTTAAGAACAAAAACCTGAAAGAAACTACCTATGAATTTTGACATATTAAACTAAGATATCGAATCAAGAACATGAAACTAGTAGTGAGGTGAGACATGGGAAGCATAGATGGATGAGAGAGAGAGAGAGAGAGAGAGAGAGAGTGGAATGGACTTCCCAACTAAGGTAACATGAAGTCCCTTCTGAATTTTGTGGTTAAATGACCCAATAAAATTCATCTTTAGTCTAAACAAAAATCAACCACATTTAATGACTTCACATCACCATTCTAAGAGACACAAGAGTGCTCACACAAGATAACCACCATTCCTTAAGAAGAAAAGAGAAGTAGGAAGTGAGGAAGGATCTTAGTTAGAGGGGACTTTCAGGCATGGGTAACATGTCTTTCTAGTCCCATAACTAGTGCTTGTAGCCCATTTATTTTGTCTAAGGTGTGTGCCTTGAATTTCCATCATCAATTTTTTCTTTTTTCTTTTTTTTCTAATGATAGAAACCACACCATGCAAAGACTTATTCAACTTTCTATTATTGGTTGACATAGAATGGTAAAAAATCCATGAAAACACACATGCACCCAAGTAAGTAGAAAGGCATATAGAGCACTGAATCACCTTGAAGTCACACTTGGTTTAAACCCTTGAATCCTTCCAAAATCCAAAAACTACCAAGGTTAAAAATTTGGTAAGGTTTTATTAATGAAAAAGGAACTGCACATTTCCAAAATAAGGAAAACCATAGAATTTGTGGATGGGTGATGTTGTGGACTCACTGCCTACTTCATGAAAGAGAAACCATGTCCTAATTATCTATAACAAAATTCAAAGCTAGAATTTAGACACCAACAATCAAATAACTAGATAGCACATGCCCACATCAATCAAACCACATTGTATCCAGTTGGCAATAAGGCACATTATTACTAAAACACAATAAGAAAAATCACATCCAAATAAAGGAAAATATACAAGAAATTGTAAAATACTTAAGAAAAATAAAAAATACTAATAATGTTGTAAAAAAATTTGTTTGGAAAATTAATAACGTAAAAAAAGAAATGATGTAAGATAAAGAATGTATAAAACAAAAAGTTCTAAAAGTAATAAGGTGTAAAAAAAATTAGATGAAAAAATGAGGAGCCACTTATGTAGTTAACATGGATGACCATCTCCCCCATGACTAAGTTGAAAGGAGGAGATCCAAAATATTGAGTGTGTTTGTCCATCCAATGAAGCATTTGTTTCACTAGCTTACTTAGGCTCATGGAAAGGTTTGACTTGTTGTATGTTGACTTGCTACTTCTTGTTTGGGCTTTTAGGTTTGTAGATCATCATGGTCCTAGAAGAAAAAGTTTCATAAATTATATAAGGTCCTTCCCACAATGTTTGGAATGTAGTTCATTGAGGTACATGTCTGGGATTATAGTAGAGAACCTTATCTCTTACTTAAAAATTAACATTATAAATTCTAAGGTCATGGTGCTTTTTGTTGAATGCCTTGCGCAACTCGTTAGATGATAGAACCAACAATTAGTTTTCATCTAGCAAGTTGAGATTCATTAATTTTTCTTTTTGTAATAGACTTAAGTTAAGTTCAAGGTCATAGGCTACTAAAAGTGGATGGAGCTTAGATTGAATAAAAAGTGTTGGTAATTTTTCATACACCAACTCATAAGAAGAATAGCCTATAGGAAGTTTTCATGTTGAGTGGTAGGCCCAAAGGGAATCATTGAGTTTTTTTCTCCAGTGTTTTCTATATTTGCTAATAGTTCTAGTTAGAATCTTTGTGATTTTCCTATTTGTATTTTTAGCTTGATCATTGGCTTGGGGGTGGTAGGGTGTCGTTAGTTTATGTTCAACACCTAAGCATTACATAAGCTTCTAAAAGTAGTGCCTATAAAGTATGTTCCATTATTAGAAATTAATGCACGTGACAATCAAACCTATTTACAACATTTTGGTGTACAAACCAAGTAGTAGTAGAATATGTATAGTCAATGATGGCTACTACTTCTACCCATATCCTATAATAGTTAATAGTGACTATGATGTACATATTTTCATTTGACATGGGCATGATGGGACCCATGAAATCAATGCCCTAGATGTTGAAGGATTCTAGTGGTTGGATCCACTATTGAGGTCCCTCCATTCGAGGAATCATTCCACCATCACATTGGTAGCATTCACAAGAGTGGACATATTGGTGAGCATCCCTAAAGATTCTTGACAAATAATAACCTACCATTAATATTTTAATGGATGTGCATCTCCCAGCATAGTGGCCCCCACAAGGACCTTCATGACCATCCTAAATAATGTGTAGTTGATCAGCATCAGGGACACACCAAATACTAGACCATTAATGCATAGCTTGTAGAGGTGTCCATTGATCTTCATGAAGCATTTTACCTAGTGAAGAAACTATTGTTTCTTCTAGTGATCCAATCCTTATTGCATCTCTTGAGTGAGAAGATAAGTGAGAATGGCATCATACCATTTAGGATTAGTGGCCAATTGTTTAGTTATATCCCTAGTAAAGAGAAGTTCATCAAAAAATAGATCAAATAGTGGGCCTTCATCCTCTTTGTTGTCCCATTGCAACCGAGACAAGTGGTCAATGACTACATTATCAGTTTCTTTTTTATCTATCATTATAAGATCAAATTTCTATAAGATCACTAGCCACTATATCACATGGGAGATCACCATTGGTTTGTTCATGAGGAAGAAAATGGCACTATGATCCATGTGCATAAAAACCTTGTATCCAAGCACATAATGCCTAAAATTTTCTAAAGAAAATACCATTGCCATCAATTATTTTTCTATGGTGGTGTAGTTCAGCTATGCATCCATAATGCTTCATCTTGCACAATGGATGTAATATGGATATAGCTTATCATACATCCTCATAAGCATAGCTCCCAAGGAATAATTTGATGCATCCATCATGACATCAAATGGTCTGGACCAATAGGGTGCTTGTAGGATTGCAGTTTCTACAAGTTTCTCTCTCATCTATTGGAATGATTTTTCACATTTGTTGCTATAGATAAATGGGGAATCTTTCTTTGTTAGCTCAACTAATGGTTTTGTGATCATAGAGAAATTCTCTATGAATGATTAGTAGTAGCCAATGTGTCCTAGGAATGATCAAACATCTTTGATGGTTTCTAGTTGATGAGTAATTCCTTAGATCACCCTTATTTTTTTAGGGTTGACCTCAATTCCTACTTATGATATTTTATGCCCTAGTATAATGCACTTCTTGACCATTAGGTGACTCGTTTGCTAGTTGGGCCTTAGATTTGTTTCAACACATTTTTTGAGCACTTGCTCAATGTGGTCCAGAGCTCGCTCAAATGTAGATCCATAGGTGGAGAATTCATCCATGAAAATTTCCATATTACTACTAATCTACTATTGAAAAATGCTTAAGACCAAGTATTGGAAAGTAGCCAGAGCATTGCATTGACCAAAAGGAACCTTGCAATATGCAAAGGTCCCCTAGGGACTCATGAATGTTGTCTCAACCTAGTGCTCTAGTGCAATCTGAATTTGGTTATAGCCATTATAACCATCTAGAAAACTATAAAAGTAATGCCTAGATATTATGTCTAACACCTAATCAACAAATGAAAATGGAAAATGATCCTTGAATGTTGCTATATTTAGCTATCAAAAATCAATGTAGATCCACCATTTTCCTCCTTTCTTAGGCACAATCATGAGTGGATAAACCCACTCACTATCTACAATGGGATAGATGAAACTTTTCTTAAGGAGTTATTCAATTTTCTTCTTGATGATTTGCTTCAATTTATGGTTCAATTGCCTCTATAGCTACCTCTTTGGCTTCATGGCCAGGTCTATGTAGATATGATGCTAGCATATCCTAGGATCAATCCCTATGAGTTCAAGATATGACCAAGCAAAATTTGCTGACCATTTCTCAACCACTTTCAATAGCATCTTTTTCTATTTTTAAGCAAGATTTGCATTGATTATTACTAGCTTCCCATTTCCTAAAAATACATATTCCATGCTAGCATGTAGATCTTTTAATTAAAGGGGCTTTTTCTTGAAATTATCAAGAATTTCCAGCTCTTCCCAATAGGTATCATCACTTGTATTATTACAGACTTGGTAATGAACTTACTCTAGTTCATTCATGTCTGCAACATATGCGCATGTCAGGCTCTTAGTAGGTTCCATGCAAATTGTGCTTCTTTCAAGATTAGTGGTCAGCCACTAGGTGCTCTCTTGTTTTTTAGCTATTGTGTGAAGAAACCTTTGAATATTTTCTTCTAATGTGCAATGCTTACATGTAGAAATAGATGCTTATTTCACTGACTAGAGTTTCTGCACATAATTGCACCCTATATTGCTGTACATGATGCATGGAACTTGCTTCTTCTCGATCTTCTTAAATGCATTTTCTTTAGATATTTTTAGGGAAAGATCTTTGATACCCATTCTTGCATTAATGATGCTTAGCAATGCTCTTCCCATGATGATTTGGAAGTCCCATTTATAGTTCTTCACCTTGATTACTTGGAAATCAACAAAATAAGACCACCCATAGACGGTGATCACAATGTCTTCCACCAATCCCAATGGGACAGTGATGAACTATTCTACCAATTCTAATATGATATTGCTCTTCTTGAGAGGAGGTAGATTCCATGTAGTATACATCTCATGAGAAATCAAATTGACATTGGAACTTGAATCAAGAAGAGTTTTGCATAGTTCATTCCCATTAATTTACAAATAAATAAGAGGACTCCTAGGATTAGCTAATTCTTAGAAAGGTTACTAGGATGGATCCAATCATATACAACATGAGTAAGCATAATAGTATGGAACTTGGGAAGTATTTGATTTGAAGGGGACTCAAAGGAATTAGGTACAAAGGGAGATGGAGAAACAAGGTTATCAGTTGTCGGTATATGTGAGGGCTTAGGTGGACTATGGAGTTGGAAGAAAGGTCCTTTCTTTGATCAAGTGTCTAAACCACTTGGTTTATGAACTGATTATAGATTAACAACCTTGGTGGCGATGCGTTGTTGTAGTTGAGCTAAAAGCTCATCTTGCATAGATGGAGTAGGTGGTAGTTGTGTTGAGAATGGAGAAAGATGTGCAAGAACAAGAGAAGGATAAGGGTAAAAGGTGGTATCCCTACTTGCATATGGAGAATGAGTTTGATAATAATCAAGAGAGTAGTAGTGAGATTGAAAAGTAGCAACATGACTAGAAGAGTCATGTGGAGACAGAGGCTACTGAATGTAACATATGGATCAGGTTGTCTATAAGGGTATTGTTGCCTTAGTGATGCCAACACCCATGATTGTGGTTGCTACCACTATTGATACTGCTCATATGGTTGCAGTGGAGTACCACTTGAATAATACTATTTTTTCTAGTGGAACTACCTAAAATTGGCTTGAGCATAAAACAATCTTATAGTTTTTCTCCATTGGGCTAGTTGTGGATTCAAAACATACATCCCAAACTTCTATAAGTGTGACACTATGGACCAACATCTCTTAGGATGTTCATAATGGTAGATGTCACACCCACCATCATCATATGATTCTATTCCCATAACTTCCTCTATTGTAGAAATCTTATCCTTCACTCTTTAATTGGCATGTTCAACTTCCTTGTGCCTCCTGCAATCATGATCACTACTTTGTTCTTTAGACTCTTTAGCAATTTTTAGGATAGCTTGAAATCTACTATCCATAGAATCCCATAACTAATCAATCTTGTCTTGAATTTAAATTAGAATTTTTGAAAGTGACAAGGTTTTCCTATTCACCATCTCATTAAGTGCTAATTCTTCCTCACTATTACATAATTAAACCTCCCTCTTGTGAATGGAAGGATCATGGTTGTATTCCTCTACACTTTGACAATTTCTCAACTCTCCTCCTTCTTTTGCTACTTTCTCAATCAATCATTGAATCTAATGGGCTATTAATTCTAACAATCATCCTTGAGCATAGATGCCTAGAGTTCTACTTGTTTCTGATTGAAGACCATGTACAATGTGGTGAAGTTTCTCTAGTTGGGAATAACCATGGCCTAGACATTTGTGCAATAAGAAATAGTATCAGCCCATGGTGGCATCCAAGGGTTCGTGTGTCCTCTTTTTTCCATCCTTGGATTTTCCTCCTTAAGTTGGACACTCAAGGGTATGTCTAATAGTTGTCATTAAACAATTTAAGCATTGTACTCCAACATTTGGTAGATTCCGATTCTAAGGATTGGTACTAGTTTTATGCTTCTTTAATGAGTGTCCTAGGGAACAACTTAAGCTTTTTCCACTCATTTTCTATATTTTGCAAGGAACATGCATCTTAAAAAGCTTGAAGATGGTTTTGTGGATTGAAGTTATAGCCCCCTTCAAATTGATGAATATTGTTCATGTCTAGCCTCGTGATCTAAATATCTTTGATGTGCCTCATGGAAATTCTCACTACCTTTGCAATGTTTAGCATACTCTAGGTAGCAAGAAAAGGTTCATCAAGGCCAAGATTCTAGTGCCTATAATGCCCTCTACTACCACTTCAGTCATGGTGGTGGATCTCTCTTGAACATCTGTGCCCCTAGTCTTAACTTGCCCAATGGTCCCTTTGATCATTTCGGTTCCATCGGTCACCTTTATCATGGTTGTGCCCCCTACATTTGTAATCAAAGCTAGAAGAGGAAGATGATGATGAAGAAGGTGAAGAGGAAAGAGGAATAGCACCATTATGGTGCCTGCTACCTCCTCTTTAGTGATCGTGGCCACGATCATGATCTTGTTTCTTTTCTACATATTTTTCATGACTCTCCTCCTTAGATCCTTCTTTATCATTGGATTCATTCTTGCCAGAAGAAAGATTTTGGATCATGGATTGAAAGTTCTGGTTTTGACCTCCTTCATCAAAGTTAAAGAGAGGAATTTCACTAAATGGAAAACCCCTAGAGAAGGGTTTTGCATCATCTTTTTGGTACAACAAGTATGAGGAATCAATGAACCACTTTCCCTTCATAGATTCATAGCACTGTTCTAGCTATCAATCCCTAAGATGTTGTGTCTCAATGGGATGATAATTCCTAGCATCAATATCTTGTATAACGTACTCAACATGAAGTCCTTGGAGACCCAATCGTATAAGCATTTGTTGGAGAATCGCAAGAACAGATCGATTTGAAAACAACACGATATTGTCCTCCATGGCATGCCACCATAGCTATTCATCCTAGTTTAGGATGAAGGTGAAATTGGATACATACTCATCAAGATGAGCATATATCACTCTATATTGTTGGGGCACCTACTAATGTACTCTGTCAAACTTCGGCGAAGAATCAATCCTCTTAGAAGGAGACATATTGTATTAGAAAAATAAAAATGCAATGTGCTTTTGAAAATTGTTGTAGTAATTTTTAAAGTATGATATGGCTCTAGCATTCGCTTCAACGATTTTGAATAGTTTTTCACTAAGTCATAGATAGTGCATGTAACAACTAAAAGGTCCCTAGCAACGGTGCCAATGATGAGTGGCAAGGTACCCATACGCCCAACCATATGAACCATAAGCATTCACATGTGATCCGGTCAAATTCCGTAGACCTTAAGTTCTTAAGTACACTAGTTCTAGGACATGAAATCTAATCATGACAATTATTGTCTTCGCAACTATGTTTGTGGAGCGTAATTGTATGGTTAAGTATAATTGAGGCACATGATTTTTATTATGTTATATTTTATTTATCTACGATTAAGAACGAGTTGCAATGTAATTTATAATCAATATAACTTAATCTAGTTGTTGATCAATAACTAACTATCCTAACATAAGTATCCGATCCCACTTTCCGTGCACATCCTGAACACATATAACATAGCTAGGTTACGAATGTTAATCATTCCTGGGGTTACCAAGATTTGTACACATGCTTAAAGCAATCGTACTTATGTGCTTAATTAATTAACTACTATTGAATCTAATTACTTGACTTTAGCTTAATTACTTGAAAGCATTAAAGGAAACTACATGAAACATTAAATGCATAAATAAAATATTTAAGCTAGCCAAGGTGCTACAAAGTTTGATCAAAAAGCTCGTTTTTATTTCTGCATACAGTGGCATGCTTAGGTACAATAGTGCTCAAACAAAGATTTGTACACTCAATGACTCCTGCTGTGGGCACTTTGGAAAATATTCTATCTTTGGAGAAAATAAATTGCAAGAGCTTTGCTATATTATAACAAAAACTATATAGAAACTGTGTGCCCAAGTGCTATATTTATGGGCTGGCACATACTCACACGATATCAAATATTCGACATCGCATCTTGGGGTTTGATATCCGGTATATGATATTGAAACTAGTTTAATCATGACTCAACTATAGGCAAGAGTTAAATCCACAACCTCCCAATTGAGAGAAGAATGTCTTGACAACTATCGTACACCTATGAATATAAACCCATTGATTTGTATTAAAAATAAAGGTTTTCATACACTGTTAAATAGATCATTGGATAAACACTATTGAAAAGTTACCATTATCTTAACTTACAATTGAAGAAACAAACTAAAATCAAATGAATGAAAAGAGATGTGAAAGAGAAAACCATAGCAAAAATGAAAGAAAAAATTAAGAAACTAAACAAAGCAATAAAATAATATATAAAACAATATAAAAAAGAGGGGTGAAGAAACAAACTAAAATCAAGTAAATAAAAAAATGCAAAAGAAAAAACATAGTTGTAAAGAAAGACAAAATAAAATAAATAATTAATTTAATAATAGGGTTTAAAACAGAAAGTAATAGCAGAGGAGGACATTTAATATTTAGAAAAAGAGGAAATAAAAAAGAGGTGGGGAGGAGCAGGGATAAAAACGCTATCGCGCTCTAAACGGGAAGGAAGTTGCAGACGTCGTAAATCAAATCATGCATTCGAGCGTAAGTTGTTTTATCGTCGTTTGTAAAACATAAAATTGCAATAATGCTCTGAAACACCCATGTGTATAACATCCTGTATAAGAATTCTTCTTACCATATCTAAATAGCAAAAATGCAATTGCAATGTAAAACCGTGCAAACGAAATTTAAAGTTCGATGTGCCCTAATAAAAATATTCGTTATTATAAATATATGTAATACGTTTAAGTCTTGGTCACAGGCCCCGGAGAGTGCAAAGCTCAAGCCTCTCTAAGTTGAAAGTGTAAATATAAATTAAAAAATTTTCAAACAGAATACCATATCTTGAAAATTTTTGCAAGTGTCACAAATATTGTATATTTATTTTGGCGATGTCCAAATATCCAAAACCAGACAAAACCTGAGGCCAGACCGTGGAAGTGCAATATTTCCCAAACACGTGAAAACGCGTTGCAAAGCACAAAAAACACATTCATCGTGGATTTTCAGAATTTGCTAAGCTACATCTACTGGGAATTGCAATTGTTTGCCGAGGCTTTATTTATTTACAATTTTTTCATATTATTTTTCATCAATTTTTCTCATATATTTTCTAAAAATTCTTCATGGTTTAATTGTGTAGTCTATTTTCTTCGAGTAACATTTAACATTTATCTAAACATTTACATTTCTGCGAAACTAATTTGTTGTTATTTATGTTTTTTTTTACCATTGAACATTCAGCACCAAGATAGTAAGTCTAATTATCATCCTATAAAATTTTCCCTTTAGTTTTATTGGGATTCTTATATCACCTATAATACCACTAGGCTTGTCTCCATTATGATCATTTTGCCTTAGTTCTATTTCTTGTATCTTTGTCAATTTCACCATATAATTGGAGGATTGATTCTAGGTAGCATAACTATTTGCAATGAGGAATCTTATGGACTTGCCTGGTCATATATGAATAGCCACTATTTATGTTGTTATTGCAATTGTATTTTATATATTTTATCTTGGTTGTACTATTTTTTTGAGGTTTTTGATTCTAGAGCATTTCTCCATTTCTCCATTTTAAAAACAATATTTTCTAAAGCTATATCCACCAACATACACTTAGAGATTTCATCTTGTATTTTCTTAATTAATTAATCCATAACAATGGCAAATAAGTATAGGGTAAGTCCAAACCCTTATGTAGACCTACAATTTCCACAAATTATTCTAATTTTAGTGATATCTCCTTCATGTCTTGGATGCTTTAACATAGTTATTCATTTTTGATGATAAAAGTGAAATAGTTTGCAAGGTTTAATCCAAGTACAAATTTTACTATAAAAGCATAGCATGAAAAATGTCAGATTGATCCAACTAAAGCCAAAAACATGAAGATATTTACAACGTCACTCGAAAGATTTTACTTTCACATAGATGCAATATATTCCATTTTTGTCATAAATGCCAATAAAACGAGAGGTCTTGGCCTCATAACCCTAGGTCATAGGTTAAATTTTCTAGGATAACACTAAGCTATAAACTTCTATAAATCTTGGAGTGTACCTATTTTTCAATTATTTTGTAGGTTAAATTTTTTAGGATAACACTAAGTTATAAACTCTATAAATCTTGGAGTGTACCTATTTTTCAATTAGTTTGTGTTCCAACAAACCCCTCAACCCTTATTTGGTGTTTCAACAAACCCCTACCCCTATCCCCGCTAATAATGATGCACCGATGTAATCTCATGCCCACTGCATGCAGTTGAAAAAATTCAGCCATTATAATTTCCCACGCAACATCACGAATTTGCCATCTACCTACAGCAATGCGTGACCTGAGTCCTCCCATTTCCACGATCATGGCTGCATTTCTACGATGAGCGCTGCAGAGTTGGTCAGCTGCAAACTCAGACCACATACTAAAAATTAATAACATAATGACCAGTATTTGTGTATTTAGTACTTGAAGAGTTCATGGTCCCTAAGCGGAATAGGTGACGTTAATGGAAAAAGCATTATAATTCTTGGAGTGCGGAAAGGAAAACGAGAATTTAGATGAGACCATAGATGCGCAAAATTTGATCCTTTTTCGTCTAAGCATCGAAGAACTGTTAACCATCGGCAATTTTGAATTTCAGAAACAACGTTGGTAGGGTTGGCAGCAAGAATGGAAATCATGTTTTTCGAGCGACAGACAGAATTCTTGGAGGACTGTGATCAAGGGGCATATACATATCTCTACGCTTGACGCCTCGCCGTAAGAAGAAGCACACCTGCAACAGCAAATCCTGACTAATATTATGCCGTAAACGATGGAACACGGAAATTTCACTATCCTTTATTTGTCACGGAATCACTGCACGTAAACGCTATCTCCAGAACCTAACTTTGTACCATATATTAATAATTTAATATGATAAATTCCCGTAACCTCTGGTCTCTTGGCAAGACGGAAAAACATTTAGTAAACACGATTGAAGTCTCAAGGGGAAGAAACAGGGGCAAGTCGTATTCGGTCGCCAAAAATTCTAATGCTTCGTTGAACCGACGATTCGAACTTCGAAATAAAAACATGGTTTCGGATACATCAATTCGATGTTTGATTATTTAATAGGCAGCCAACGACCCAGGGCTCACGAGCTTGCTGCATAAGCGCCAGCAACATGCTACTCTTGCAAACAAAAAAACAGAAACAAAAGACAAACTTCTTTAATTCTTTTGATTTCGCTGGTGAAAGACGATCATAAAATAATTGAAAATGTGCACCGTGCAGGCGGCCCCGGTCTCCCTTTTGGCATATATCCACACATATTCAGGGCCAAAGAGCAACAGCGGCCACAGCTCTAATATCCACATAAACAGGATGAACATGAACCTAGTGACGACCTTCCTGGTTTTGTTACCATTGGCAGTCGTATTTTTGCTGAGTTTCTGCGCCTATGGAAGCATCCGCCGCCCCGCTGGCTTTCCTGCACTGTGGGGGAACTACGCCTCCTCGCCGCCGCCGGGGCTGGATCCGACGGCCATCCGACGGCTTCCGGTCACGGTCATCTCCACCAAAACCGAATTGGAACCATCCTCGGCGGTTACGGTTACGGTGACGGTTACGGTGACGGCGAAGGAGTGCTCCGTCTGCATTTCGGAGTTCCGTGAGGGAGATCAGGCGCGGGTGTTGCCACCGTGCGGGCACACGTTCCACGTGGATTGCATCGACTCCTGGCTGATCAAGCATTCCACGTGTCCTCTCTGCCGCAACCCTGTGGTGGTCCCCTCCGCTCCTGCTCCGCCCGGATCCCCTGCTGAGTCACCGGCGTCCACGTCGGCAGCTGCTGCGAGGATTACAAAGGCGGCGGCGCCTCCTTCTGGCACGGGTACTGCTGACGTGGCCATCCACCTGGACGATGCCGTGGCGACCTTCACAGGGCGGGGAGACCAGGAGTCGCAGCGGCGGGGGCCGTGAACATCTTCGCAATGAATTTTGCAGGTGCCAAAGTCCGCAAAGTAGGAGCTTGGAGGTTTCAGTTTTGGCTGGGTAACTCTAGATTATAAGTTACATTTTACGTAATAGTAAAAGGTCATGTTAAAGCAATTCTGATTTATTTATAGCTTTATGTGTATACGGTTATCCGATCTGAACTACTCAATTGTATTTAAAACATCGATTTACAGAAATTCTGATTTATTTATGGCTTTATGTATATACGGTTCTCGGATTTGAACTACGCAATTGTATTTTACCGGCTTACTCTTTAGAAAACAGATGTAACGATTCTTGAAAGGAAATGAAAATATAAATCTGCGACAATTCTCCGAAAGTATAAAGTTTTGATACCTTATTGTCGTGTTAGATTTTAAAGAATTAAGCTATTTTATACTAGTGGTAAATAATAAATAAATTTTTTGAAGTAACGAGATTAGATATATTATATCTAAAAGGTTGATTGAGAGGCTTGAGACAATTGATAACATCAGCACAGCTGCAGCTTGGCTTTCTCCGTCCTCGCTCCCGAACTGGGCCTCAAATGGCTGCAGAACAAACGTTCATGGTAAAAAGAAATTTCGGCCGAGAGCCAAAGAACAAAGAATGCAAAGCTGCAAATCTTGATCAAGAATTTATTTACATGGAATATATCTCTAATCGAGTTTCATCCTTTGCCGTATCTCTTTTCTCTTGTTTTTTCGCATATCCTCAGCCAGTTTTCTTCACTGTTTTAATTCCATTGTGGTTTTTGCAAGTTTCTCCAACATATCATGTATACGTCTTTAACTACTCTTTAGCGGCCTTGTTTCCGAGTTTTGTTGTTTTATTAAATGTTTATTTCAAAATAGTTTTTCAGCTAATGTTTAATTTCTTTTGGTTGTTTATTTTGGATATTTGTTATGTTGTATGCTTTAGGATGGTGTGGTACTTGGCATATTTATTTGGTTGTATAGTTCGAGATGCTGTATTAGTTTTCAATATTGTTGTTTAGGAATTTTGTCGTATACGTCGGTGGGTGGTAATTTTTTCTTATACGATTCATAAGTTGTAACATATAGGTCAATGATAAGTACTTTATAAGTTACATAGGTTTTGGTCATAAGTCATTGGGTTTCATTTTTATTAGTTACATTACCTATAATGTGAGGGGGTATAAGTTGTTTAGGTTGTTTTTATGTTATATTGTTTTAATTTTGGTGTTCCATAACATTCTTATACATTGTGCAAGTTATTTCTATATTATGTAAGTTCTATTTCAGATTTTGTTGATACTTTGTTCACTTTTTGTATTGGGTTGTATAGTTTAGGATGTTTTGTTACTATTCAAGATTGTTGTTTAAACATTCTTTTATATAAGTTTGTTTTTAAAATTTTTTTGTTATATAACCAATAGGTTGTAACACATGGGTTAATGTTAACTAGTTTACCAGTTGCATAAGTTAGGGTCATAAGTCATAGGCCAATGTTAAGTAGCTTATAAGTATGTTAGGCTTAAAAGTCATGGGTGTATAGTTATGAAACTGAAAATGAAATTTTACATTTGTTTAGACTTATTGGATAATAGAAATATACATGCTATTAGTTTTAAAAATACAATTGAAAACATTATGAATTGGTAATATTTGGAACAAATCAATCAAATTTGCAACTTTAAAATTATCAAGAAATATATCACTAGCTTGGTTGTACTTTATAGTTTGTTAATTAGTAGCATAGGTACATTATTGATGTTGGTTATTTTTTTCCCATTTATTTGTGCTAGTCATACAAAATAGAACATCATCATAGTCATCACTGTATATGTCTCCTTTTTCTTCTTCACAAATTCCATCCTTGTTTTATTTATATCAAGTTTATTTGTATTCTTATTATATATTTGTTTGTTTTTTTTTATTTTTAAATTTTTTTTGTTGAATTTTTTGATTTGGTATTATTTTTTAAGGTTATTTTTAACTTTCATCTTAATCATTTTATTTTATGTTTACATAATTAATGAAATAAATTGTCATGAAGTTATTTTAAAGAAAATGTTAATGTTGTAAGAAAACTAAAAATAGTTTCAAAGTAACCATATAAGAGAAATAATTATTTTAGTTTAATTATATTTTGATTATGCAAAATAAGTAATAGAATATAGTGGAATGTATTTTAAATTGGTGTTATATTCATATATGATGAGTCGTGTTTTCTTGGGTCCCCATCGACGTGGCCATGTTAGGTGGGATTTGATGCATTGATGTGGCCTTGTCAATGTAGTGTTTGTTTTGCCTATAAAAATGTGCTCACCCGCCATGTTTGTGGCATCTTTTGTCATAGTTGTAGCAGAACTCTTGTAGTTTTGTCATTTGAAAGTTAGAATATTTTTCGAAGTGCCTGTAATAGGAGTCAAAGAATGTACAAGTCTTTACTCAAGCACTATTGTACCTAAGCATGGCACTGTGTGTGGCAATAAAGACAAGCTTTCTAATACACCTTGGAGCACTTTAAAATAGATTAATGATTTATTTATGCATTAAATGTTTTATGCAATTTCCTTTAATGCTTTAAGCAATTGAGCTAAATTAAGCTAGATTAAATAGTGTTTAATTAAGCACATAAGTACGACCACTTCGAGCATATGCTTGGCACTTGGTAATCCTAGTAACGCTTAATGTTTGGTAACCTAGTAGTGTTAAATGTGTTCATGATGTGTACGGGAAGTGCGAACAAATACTTATTTTAGGACTAGTTAGGTATAGCTGATTTGATTAAATTAGCAATTTTATTATTTTATTTTATTCATTATTATTTATCCTTAGGTGACTTAAAACATAAAACATAAAAATGATAAAAATCATATGACTCAGTTACATGTAACCATACCTTTGCATTTTACAAGTGTAATTGGGAAGACAACAATTACAATGGTTGGTTTCACTTTCTAGAGACTAGTGTGCTTAGAAGATTATAAGTTCATAGAATTCAGTGGGATTATACATGAACTCTTAGTGATTCGTATGGTTGGGCATAGGGTCTACTCACCACTCATCATTGGTGTCGTTGCCAAGGACTTGTAGTTTGATACATGTGCTATCTAGGACTTAGTGAATATTATTTAAGAATCATTGCAATGAACCCTAAGGTCAGAATCATTTGATAATAATAATAATAATTAGAGCACACTAAATTTTTCTCTAATCCAAAATGTTTTCTTCTCTTAGGCATGATGATTCAAAACTGCCAATGCACCAAGAATTCAAAGTGGTGTATACTCATCTAGATGAGTTTGTACCTAATTTCACTTTCATCCTACATTAGGATGATCAGCGATGGTGGAGAGATATGGAGGGTAACATTGTGTTGCCTCCCAATTGATATGTTCCTGGGATGCTACTCCAAGCTCTTAAGAGGTTGGGCATCTAGGACCTCCATGATGAATACGTTATGAAGGACCATGACTATTAGGACTACTGGCCCACAGAAACACAACACAAACAAGATCAGCACCAAGAGAAGCACCATGAAGCTATAAAGGGGAAATGGTTCACCAACTCCTTATTCCTATTGAACTAAAATGACAATCAGGATCGTTCCTCTAGGGGTTCTCAACATGAAGATTCTTCACTCCTTAACATTAGTGATGAGTGCTTGAACTTGAATCTATAGTCCACTATCAACAATCCTAGTGCAGGCAAAAGTCTGAGTTAAGGCAGGGGCTTAGGCAAGCATCATGATGACAAAAAATTTGATGATCGTGCTTGTGGAAAGTAGAGAGGAGGTGGCAAACACCATGGTGGTGGTAGTCCTTCCTCTTCGCCCTCTTCATCTACATCTTCTTCTTCCTTTTCTAAATTTGATCAAAATCTTAGGAAATGAAATTGTGATGGAGGTGAATAATAGGACAATGATTGTAGGCCCCACCATGATCAAAGAGGTAGTAGGGAACATCATAGGCATCATCAAAATCATGATGTTGATAAGCCCTTATTGGCAACTTAAAACATGCTAAACATCATAGAGGTAGTCAGAATCCCAACTAGGCATATGAAAGATACCAGAATCAAGTGGTTGGATATGAATAATATCCCTAGATTTAAAGGGGGATATAACTCAGATTCATAAATCCATCTTCAAGCCTTTCATTATGCCTATGCCTTGCAAGACATAGAAAATGACTAGCAGAAACTTAAGTTGTTTCCAAGGACACTCATAAAAGAGGTAGAGAGTTGGTACCACCCCTTGGAGCCAGAATCAATTTGTAGATAGAGTATAATGCTTAAGTTGTTCAATGAAAAATATCAAACATATTCCAGAGTGTCTAATTTGAGAAAGCAAATCCAAGGCTAGTGGCAAGGAACACATCAAACCTTGGATGTAGCCATGGGTAGCTATTATTCCCTTTTGCATAGATGTCTTGACCATGGTTATTCTCAATGGGATCAACTTTACCATATCATAGATGGGCTTTGATTAGAAATGAGGAGAACTCTTGGGGTCTACACCCAAGGAAGACTATTAGAACTAAGAGCCCATTAGATTCAAAGGCTGATTGAGTAACTTGCAAAAGAAGAAGATGAATTGAGAAAATAGGAAAGTGTTGAAGATTATAACCGAGACCTTTCCATCAGAAAAAGGGAGGTTTGATTCCATGATAGTGAGGGGGAGACACCACTTGATGAGGTTTTATGGAAAAAAAACCTTGCCAATTCAAAAAATCTATGTTTGAAATTTTGGCCAAGGTTGAAAAATGTGGGAATCTTTGGATGGAAAATTTTAAATTTCTCTAAAAGTTATAGAAGAATCCAAAGAACAAGCTAGTGATCATGATCGTAGGAGAAGGAAAGAAGCTAAATGTGTCTACAAAGGGGTAAGGGCAAGGCTACAGCAGTAGAAGAGGTTGTGGAGTTAGAATCAAATGATGATGGTGGATATGACATTTGCCAACATGAACATCCCAAGAGATGTTACCTTGTTGTGTCACACTTACAAGAATCTAGGGTGTATGCTCTAAATCTTAGACTAGCATTAAGGTAAGCACCCAAAAGGTTTCCTTATCCTCAAGGTAACTTAAAGATGTTTCACCAACAACAACAAGCTTATTATCCAAGTGGAGATCTACCATAACCATTTGAGCAATATTAGTAGTGGCAACACCCACAGTTATGGAGGATTGCACCACCAAGTAGTAGTACCCTTATAGGCAACCAAATCTGTATGGATACTATGTTCAGCAACCAATGTCTCCACATGACTCTTCTAGTCACACTCCTTTTCAACAACACTACTACCCTCCAAAGTATTACAGAACTCATTCTCTATCTATTAGAGGGGAAACCCCATATCCCTATCATCCTTCTCATCCTTTAGCACATGCTCTTCCACCTTTGATGAATCACATTTTATGTCGATCATGATGTCATGTACATGATGTTGTACATAACGTCAGGGCCTAGATTTAATGTCGAACATCCAATGTTAGGGTATATACCCAAAGTTTATAAATAGCACACCTGGGCTTCCGGTTGGAGTTAGTTTTAGTTTTAGTTTTTAAGCAAGGTAGCAAAGCTCTTATAGTTTATTTTCCTTAGAGTTAGAATATTTTTTGAGTGCCCATAGAAGGAGTCTAAAGTGTGTATGGTTCTTTGTTCGAGCACTAATGTACCTATGTGCAACAGTGTGACATGAATAAAATGAACTTTTTTGACAATCCTTGCAAAATTAAGAATAGATTAATATTTTCTTTAATGAATTTTACTTTATTGCTCTTTATTTTAATGAATTTGAATTTAGCAATTTATTTCCAGTAGTTGAAGAACACAGGCATGACCACTTCGAGCATTCATATAATATTTGGTAACCCAACACTTAACATTTGGTAGTCCAATAGTGCTATATGTGTTCAGGATGTGTTGAGGAAAGTTAGGTGGTTACTTATGTTTGGCTAGCTAGGCAATAGATGCATTATATCTTTAATTACTCTACTTTTCATTCTTATTGTAGGCAACCAAATCCATAAAATATAAAGTAAGAAAAATGATATACTTCAATTACACTTAAATAATAACCTTGAACTTCACAAGTGTAGTTGGAAAGATAATGGATGTTCTTAACACCATTTCATAGAGGAACTAGTGTATGAGATAATTATATGTCTATGGAATTTGACTAAATAATGTGTAACACCTTAGTAATTCGTATGGTTGGGCGTAGGAGTACCTCATTGCTCATCATTAGCACCGTTGCTAGGGACCTTTTTGTTATTTTGTGCACTATCTAGGACCTAGTAAAAATTATTTAAATCATTAGAATGAAGCTTAGAGTCACATCTTATTTCATAATTACTAGAACAAATTCTTAGAGCACAATTTTTATTCACTAACTGAAAATGTCTTCTTCCCACAGGAGTGCTTCTCCACCTAAGACTAATAATGTTCATTCAAAAAACCCTTAACAGTACCAAATTATCTATACTCGTCTTGATGAGTATGTGT
The DNA here is from genome assembly GCA_015680685.1 of Gnetum montanum. Lineage (NCBI taxonomy): Eukaryota > Viridiplantae > Streptophyta > Gnetopsida > Gnetales > Gnetaceae > Gnetum > Gnetum montanum. Next base: position 224,309 of record MNCI01025009.1, read on the forward strand.
CAAACTTCACCTTTATCCTACACCAAGATGAATAGTTGTAGTGGCATGACATGGAGGTAAACATTGTGTTGTCATCTAATTGTGCTACTCCTACAATGCTCTATCAAACACTTGCACGATGTGGTCTTCAAAACCACCATGGGGAGTATAATGTGGAAGATGTTAGCACTATGGATTATCATCCCACCAAAGCACAATGCCTATGGGATTGGAAACTAGAATAGTATTATGAGTTTTCAAAGGGAAAAGGGCTTAATGATCCTCCATTCTTGTTGTACCAAAAAGCTAGTGGAGAATCCTTCTCTGGGGGTTTTCCATACAATGATGCTCCTCTCTTTGACTTTGGTGATGGAGGTCAAAACTAGAATTTTCACTCCATAGTTTACAATCCTAATTTTGGTAACAAGGGATCCAAGGAAAAAAGAAGGATTTGAAGGGAAAAATAAAGATAAGGATGCAAACAAGAAGCAAGATCATGATCATGGTCACAATTGTTGAAGAGGTAGTAGTAGGCACTAGGATGATGCTAGTTCTCCTTCCTCTTCCACTTCTTCTTCTTATTCTTCTAGCTCTGATCATGACCATAGAAGATGAGATCATGATGGAGGTGATCGAAATGAATGAAATGATTGATAGGACTAAGATAACAAAAGGGATCATCGAGATAGGCAAGATCAAGGATGTAGATGTTCAAGAGAGGAACATTGCCATGAATGAAGGGGTAGTAGAGGGCATCGTAGGCACCATGATCAAGACCTTGATGAATCTCTATTTGCTACCCAGAGTATGCTTAACATCATAGAGGTAGTCATAATTCCAACAAGGCATGTGAGGGATAGTCGGATAAAATGGTTAGAAATGAACAATATTCCTTGATATAAAGGAGGATATAACTATGATCCACAAAATCATATTCAATCTTTTCAAGATGCATGTGCCTTGAAAAACATAGAGAACAAGTGAAAGAAACTAAAGTTCTTCCCCAGGACACTTATCAAAGAAGCAAGAAATTGGTATCAATCCTTAGAACTAGAATCTATCAGATGGTGGAGTACCATGTTGGAGTTGTTTAATAATAAGTATCAAGCATACTCTAGGGTGTCCAACTTAAGGAAGAAAATCCAAGGGTGGAAGCAAGGAACACACAAACCCTTGGATGCCACCTTTGGCTGATACTATGCCTTGATGCACAAATGCCCTAGCCATGGTTATTCTCAATTGGTTCAACTTTGCTACATTGTAGATAGGCTCCATAATGAAATGAGGAAAAATCTTGGTGTTTATTCCCAAGGATGATTGTTAGAACTAACTACTTGTTAGGTACAAAGATTAATAGAGTAGGTAGCCAAAGAGGAAGGTGAGCTATAAAAAAGAGAAAGTGTAGAGGAGTACAATCGTGACCCTTCCATTCGCAAGTGGGAGGTTCGATTCTGTGATAGTGAGGAAAAATTTTTATTTCATGAGGGGGTGCATAAGAAAGCCTTGCCACTTTAACAATTCAAATCTAAAATTACAACCAATGTTGATCAGTTATGAAATTCCATGGATAGCAGATTTCAAGTTGTCCTCAAAATTGCTGAAGAGTCTAGAGAACAAGGTAGTAATTGTGAGTGTAGGAGGTGTAAGGAAGCTGAACATGCATATTACAAAGGTAAGGAAAAAATTGCTATAATAGAAGAGGTTAAGGATAGTGAATTAGATAATGATCATGGATGTGATGTCTACTAGTATGAACATCCTAAGGGATGTTGCTCCATTATGTTACATCTTTAGGAGTATGGGATGTAAGCCTTACATCCATGACTTACAAAAAGGTAAAAATCTATAATTTTGCCTTATCCTCAAGGTAATATCAAGTAGTTCCACTAGCAAAAACCATATTATCCAAGTGGAACTTCATCACAACTATACAAATAGTACCAACAATAACAACAACCACAATCATGGATGCTTACACTACCAAGGCAACAATACCCTTATTGAGAACCTAATCCATATGGTTACCACATTGAGAAATCCATGTTTCCACATGAATCTTCTAGTCATGTTTCTAATATTCAACCTTACTATCACCCTTCTTATTATTATTGAACATCTTCCCTACATGAAAGAAGGAATACCACCTTCTATCCTTATTTTCCTCTTGTCCTTGCACACACTCCTCCTTCAATTACATAGATACCACTTGCTCCTCCCATGTAGGATGAAATGCTAGCTCAACCACAACAATGTAATGTTATGAGGGCTGTTCATTTGCAACCAAATCATCAATCGGAGTGGTCAAATGCCTGATCAAGGAAAAGACCTTTCTTTCGACCCCATAGTCCACCTAAGACTTCACCTACATTTGCAGTTGACAACCCTGCTCCTGCCTCTTCCTCCATATCAAATTTCTTTGGGCCCCCTTTTAAAACTAAACTCTTTCAAGAATCCATATTGTAATGCTCACGCATACTATGTTTGATTAGATCCATGTAGGAAACCTTCCTAGGAAGTTAGCCAATTCTGGAAGTCCTCTCATTTATTTATAGATTACTGTGAACAAACAATGCAAGGTTCTTATTGGTTCAGGTTCTAGTGTTAATTTGATTTCTCATGAGATGTACACTACCTGGAACCTACCTTTTCTTAAAAATAGCAATATTAGATTAGAATTGGTGGACTAGTCCATCACGATACCATTGGGATTGGTAGAAGACATTGTGATCACTATTTTTGGTGGTCCTATCTTACTGATTTCTTGGTAATCAAACTGGAGAATTGCAAAGGGGACTTACTAATAATCATGGGAAGAGCATGGCTAAGAACCATAGATGCAAGAATGAGAATTAGAGATCTTTCCCTAGAGATATCTAAAGAAAATCCATTTAGAAAGATTGAGAAGAAGAGAATTCCATGCATTGCATACAACGATAGTGGGTGCAATTGTGTGTAGAAACTATGGGCTATCAAGTAAGCATCTATCTCTACATGCAAACAGTGTGCATAAGAAGTAGAAATTCAAAGGTTTCTATATGTAGCAACCACAAAATAGGAGGGCACCCAGTGGCTAATTAGTAATTCAGAAAGTAGTAGACTATGCATGGAACCAACTGAGAGCCTAACATGTGAGTATGTCACAAGCATGGATGAACTTGAGCAATTTCATCACCAACTCTCTAAAGATACAAATGATGATACCATTGGGGAGAGTTGGAAATTCTTGAAAAATTTAAGCAATAACACCTTGAATTGAAAACATTACTAGCCATAATGGAATACGTGTTTTTGAAAAATAAGAAGCTGGTTATAATTAATGCAAGACTTACTCTAGAACAAAAAGTGAAGCTATTAAAGGTATTTGGAAGATGGTCAGTAGCTTTTGCTTGATCATGTCCTAAAATCATAGGGATTGATCCTAGGATATGCTAGCATTGCATCTACACTAACTCGACTATGAAGCCAAAATGAAAGCCATAGAGGTGACTAAATCCCAAATTAAAGAAAATCATAAAAAAATTAAGCAACTCCTCAAGGAAGAGTTTATTTATCCCATTGCAGATAGTGAATGGACTATCTTACTCATAATTGTGCTAAAGAAAGATGGCAAATGGAAAGTCTAAATTTATTTCAGGCTACTAAATATGGTAGCACTCAAAGATCATTTTATATTTTCATTTGTTGACTAGGTAGTAGAAATAATATCAAGGCATTGCTATTACAACTTCCTAGATGGTTATAGTGGATATAACCAAATCCAAATTGCACTAGAATACTAAGCAAAAACAACATTCATAAGTTCCTAAGGGACTTTTGCTTATCATAAGATGTTTTTTAGTCTATGCAATGCTCTTGCCACATTTCAACACTTGGTCCTAAGCATTTTTCAATACCATATTAGTAGTGATGTGAAAGTCTTCATAGATGACTTCTCCACCTATGAAGCTACATTTGAGCAAGCCCTGGACCGCCTTGAGCAAGTGCTAAAATAATGTGTCAAAACTAACTTATAGCTCAATTGGTAGAAAAGTCATCTCATGGTCTAGGAAGGCATTATACTAAGACACAAAATCTTGTAAGTAGGAATTGAGGTGGACCTTGAAAAAATAAAGATCATCCAAGGAATAACATACTAGCCAGAAATAGTTAAAGATGTTCAGTCATTCCTTGGACACACTAGCTACTACCAACAATTCATAGAGAATTTTTTTAAGATCACAAAATTGTTGGTCAAGCTAACAAAGAAAGGTGCTCCCTTTTTCTGGACCACAGAATGTAAAAAAACATTCTAGAAACTAAAATAAAAGCTTGTGGAAACTCCAATTCTACAAGCACTTGATTGGTCTAGATCATTTCATATCATGATAGATGCATCGAATTATGCTCTAGGAGAAATGTTGATGTAGTTAGATGACAAGAAACATCCATACTACATCCATTGTGCTAGCCAAAGCATTGTGGATGTACAACTAAACTACACCACCATAGAGAAAGAATTGATGGCTATGGTGTATGCTCTAGAAAAGTTTAGGCATTATGTGCTTGGATACAAAGTGTTTGTGCACATAAATAATAGTGTCATCCACTTCCTAATGAAAAAACCAATGATGAGTTCCCATGTAATATGCTAGCTTGTGATCTTACAAGAGTTCAATATTACGATGGTATATGAAAAGGACATTGAGAATGTGGTCGTTAATCACTTGTATCAGTTGTGATGGGATGACAAAGATGAAGAAAGCCCAATCTATAACATGTTTCCTAATGAAGTCCTTTTTTTTGGGGCTATAATTGAATGAATGTCCAATGCGCAAAAATTTTATGATAACATTCTTACCTATCTTCTCACTTAGGAGATGCCACAAGTGTTGGACCACTAGAAGAAACAATAGTTTCTTCACCAAGTAAAACACTTCATGGAGATCAATAGACATCTCTACAAAGTGTGCATCGATGGCTTGGTTCATTGGTGTGTCCTTAATTCTCATCAACTACACATTCTCCAAGATGATCATGAAGGTCCTTATGGAGGACACTATGGTGGGAGACACATAACCATTAAAATCCTAATGGTAGGGTACTACTAGCCAATACTCTTTAGGGATGCTCACCATTTCATTCGCTTTTGTGAATGATGCTAATGAAATGGTGGAATGAATACTCAAATGGAGGGACCTCAACAATGGATTCAACCATTTGAACCATTTAACATTTGAGGCATTGATTTCATGGGTTCCATCACACCCATGTTAAGTGGAAAGGCATACGTCATAGTTGCTATTGACTATTGTATGAAATGGGTAGAAGTAGTAGCCATCATTGACTATACATCCTTTATTGCTACTTAGTTTGTATAACAAAATGTTGTAAATAGGTTTGGTGTGCAATGTGCATTAATTTCTAATAATGAAACTCACTTTATAGACACTAATTTTTAGAAGCTCATGCAACTCTTGGGGGTTGAACATAAACTCACAACACCTTACCATCCCAAAGCTAATGGTCAAGTTGAGGTTACCNGCAATAAAGGATGTATAGTCAATGATGGCTACTACTTCTACCCATTTCATACAATAGTCAATAGCAACTATGACGTATGCCTTTCCACTTAACATGGGTGTGATGGAACCCATGAAATCAATGCCTCAAATGTTAAATGGTTCAAATGGTTGAATCCATTGTTGAGGTCCCTCCATTTGAGTATTCATTCCACCATNAGGATACTAACAAGAATTATTAGCAAGTATAGGAAGGATTGGAGCATAGAACTGAATGATGCCCTTTGGGCCTACCACTCAACTTAAAAACTTCCTATAGGCTACTCTCCCTATGAGTTTGTGTATGGTAAAATACCAATACTTCCTATTCAATATGAACTCTGTACACTTTCAATAGCTTGTGACCTTAACCTTGACTTAATTCTAGCCCAAAAAGAAAGACCCATGAATCTCAACCTGTTAGAAAAAAATTAATTAGTAGCCCTATCATCTAACAATTTGCAGAAGACCTATGACAAAAAGCATCATGACCTAAAAATTAGAAAAATCAAATTTCAACTGGGAGATAAGGTTCTTTACTAGAACCCCACACATGTACCCCTATGAACTAAGTTCCAAATGTTGTGCGAAGCATCTTACATCATTTATGAGACTTTTCCTTTTGGGGCCATGATGATATATAAACCTAAGAGTCTAAACAAGAAATAGCTAGTCAACATCCAACAAATTAAACCTTTCCATGAGCATATGCTAGCTAACACAACAAGAAGCTAATTCGATGGACAACCATGATCCATATTTCGTATCTCCTCCACTTAACTTAGTCATGGGGGAGATGGACAACCATGCTAACCATTTAAGTGGCTCCTCAATTTTTCAACTTTTTTGTTTTATACTTTTTTCATTTTTACAACTTTTTATTTTACATCTTTTTCTTTTTATGTTATTAATCTAATTTTTTTTTTACACCATCATTAGTACATTTGATATTTCTTGAAAATTTTATTTATTTCTTTTATATTTTCTTTTATTTGGTGTGATTTTCTAACTTTGTGTTAATAAGTGCTAGGTACATTGGTAATACGTTACTTGATGGTGGTATATACTAGTTTTTGTCATTTTATTATTGGTGTCTAGTTTCTGGCTTTGAATTTTGTTATGGATAATTAGGACATGGTTTTTTCTTCATGAAATAAGTAGTAAGTCCACAACATTCACCCATCCACACACTCTATGATTTTCATTGTTTTGGAAATGTGTAGTTCCTTTTTCATTAATAAACCTTTAATAAATTTGTAACTTTGGTAGTTTTTGAAATTGGGAAGGATTGAAAGGTTTGAACATGGTGTAGCTTCAGGGGGACTCAATATTCTTTGTGCTTTTATATTTTCTTGGATGCATGTGTGTTTTCAAAGATTCCTTACTATTGCATGTCATCTAATAAAGGAAGTTGAATAAGTCCTTACATGAAATGGTTCTCATAAAAAAAATGATGAGAATTCGAAGCATATCCCTTGGACAAAATAAATGCATTTGTGTTCACATAATGTGATTCTCATTAAGAAAATAGAAAAAGAAAAAAAAAAAGAAAATATGGGGATTTAAAGCACACCATTTGACAAAGTAAATGCATGCATCTTTGCATGGTGTAGTTCCCATGTCAAAAGAAAAAAAATAATGGGAATTCAAAGCACATCCCTTAGACCAAATAAATAGGCTACAAGCACTAGTTTTGGAACTAGTATCCTCTAACTAAGGCTCTTCCTCACTTCCTACATCTTCTATAATTTGGAACAATGGTTGTTCTGTGGGAGCACTCTTGTATCTTAGGAGATGGATTGGTCTTAGCATGTTAATGCAAAGTCACTGAAAGTGATTGGTTTTGGTCTGGACTAAGGATGAACCCTATCAAGTTATTTAACCACAAAATCCACAAGGGACTTCATGTGACAGTAATTAGGAACTCCATTCCACTCTCTTTGTCATCCATCTATGGTTTCCATGTCTCATCCTACTACTAGTTTCATGTTTTGGTTCAATGTCTTGGTTTGATGTGTTGGAATTCTTAGTTAGTTACTTTTGGGTTTTTGTACTTAACCTACTATAATCATTAATCATCCATGAAGCCCACACACTCTTTGTTTTGGAGTTATGCAAAGGAAAAAAGGCATGTGCCTACTTTGGGAAGGACCCACTTGCATACCTTTTGGTTGGATTAGTTAAGTTCTTTATCCTTAGACACTCTTACAATCAAATTCTTTTTGTTTTACCCTGTCAATGATATCCAATTGTACACATCCTCACAACATTTTGCAATGATTCTTTTTTTTTTCATTGTTGTAAATTCTTTATACCCTCTTTAAATGTTTCCTAGTGTTGATATTTTTCCAAATTTAATAGACTGCTTAATTTAATTAACCCTATTTATCAACCTTCTTGTTAACACTACTTAAGGAATCAATCTACCACAATCACAACTTAGCCAAGTGTAACCATCAATGAGACAAGGCATTTAACCACTATGTATTACACATTACATACTAATTCATGATCTTGTTGTGATTGTAGTGGAAAGCATGGACTCAAAGTAGGACTATCTTCACCAAGGATGATGCAGTAGTACCACACAATGAGGATCGTTCATGATTGTTAGATCTCTTTTTTTTTCTCTCTCTCTCACTCATTCTTCTACTACTAAGAGGTGTTGGATGTTAGTGTTATCCAGAGTGTTCACTTCTCCTATCATGAACACCCATTGTTGTAAAAATATTGTAATTCTATACACTTGGACACTTAGAGTCTATATGTCTATTTCATCTGAGTCAATTGTAATGTCAGTCAATATCTCATACTTACCTAATATGTTGTGTTGTAAAGAACTTATTCTTCCTCTTCTTTACTTGAGGATGAGTTTCTATTTAGTCATGGGGATATGATGAATCATGTTTTATGTTGGCTATGACATTGTATACATGAAGTTAGGGCTACGATGTCATGTACACAATGTCAAGTCCTAGATCTGACCTTAGGGTATATACCCCAAGTCTATAAATACCATGCTAGGCTCCCTTTTGTAGTTAGTTTTAGTTTTAGTTTTCAAACAAGGTAGTGAAGCTCCTGTAGTTTATTTTTCTCAAAATATTTTCTGAGTGCCCATAGAAAGAGTTTAAAATGTGTATGGTTCTTTGTTTGAGCACTAATGTACCTAAGTGCAGCAATGTGCTGGGAATAAAATGAACCCTTTTGACAATCTTTGTAGCATTGAGAATAGATTAATATTTTCTTTAATGAATTTTAATTTATTCCTCTTTACTTTAATGTATTTGAATTAAGTAATCTATTTCTAGTAGTTGAAGAACACAAGCATGACCACTTCAAGCATTCATATAGTACTTGGTAACCTAGAAATGCTAAATGTTTGATAGCCTAGTAGTGCTATATGTGTTCAAGATGTGTCCAAGAAAGGGGGGTGGTTACTTGTGTTAGGATAGCTAGGCAATATATTCATTATATCTTTAATTACTCTACTCTTCATTCTTGTTGTAGGTGACCAAATTCATAAAATATAAAGTAAGAAAAATCATATACCTCAATTACACTTAAACCATACCCTTGAACTTCACAAGTATAGTTGGGAAGAAAATAAACATTCTCAATGCTATTTCACTTCCTAAAGGAACTAGTGTATGAGATAATTATATGTCCATAGAATTCAACTGGATCATGCATAACACCTTAGTGATTCATATGGTTGGGCATACGGGTACCTCACCACTCATCAACCCTCAACTCAATTACTAATTTCTCCATCCATGCAAGATCAAATTTCCACAAAGCCACAACAACGTAATGCTACTAGGGTCATTAACTTATAGCTGAAACCCAAAGATTGTAAAAGATCATTCTTCTAAATAAATAGTCCTACTAAGCCCTTACCTACTTATGCAACTAGTCATCCTATATCTCCTTCATCCTCTACATTCATTCCTTTCGAGATCCCTTCAAACGAAATGCCTCCCAAGATCAACACAGTTGTGTTAACCTATATTGTATCTGATTGGATCAATGTTGGCAACCTTTCTAGGAAAATAGTTGACCCTAGAATTCATTTTATGTATTTACAAATTGCTAAGAATGAGCCATGCAAGGATCTTCTTAACTTAGGTACTAGAGTTGATCTAATTTCTCACAAAATGTATAATGCTTGGAACCTGCCTCCTCTCAAGAAGAGCAACATCCATTTAGAATTAGTAGATCAGTCCATCATTGTAACTTTAGGACTAGTGGAGGACATTGTGACCACTATCTGTGGGTGGTCATATCTTGCAAATTTCGAGAAATCAAAGTTGAGAATTGCAAAGGGAATCTAATCATTATGGAAAGGGCTTGGTTGAGCACTATTAATGTACAAATGGGCATCAAAGATATTTCCCTAGATATTTTCAAGAAAAATGTATTCAAAAAGATAGAGAAGAAGCAAGTTCCATGCAATGCATATAGTAATACAAGGTGTAACTATGTGTAGAAACTTTGGTCTATTAAAAGCACATCAATTAGAGTATACAGATAATGTGCAAATGATCCAAAATCCAAAAGTGCCTATATGCAAAAGCCACAAAACAAGAGGGGACCTAGTGGTTGATAGCTGATTCTAAGAGCAACACACTTTACATGGAACCTACTAAGAGCTGAACTTATGCCTATTTTGAAGGCATGGATGAACTAGAGCAAGTTCATCACCAAATCTCTAATGATGAACCTAATGACACCAATTAGGGAGAGTTGGAAATCTCTAGTAGTTTTAAACATGAGTCCTTAGAGTTGAAAACTCTACCTAGTATCATGGAATATGCATTTCTAAAAAATAGCAAGCTGTTGATAATTAATGTCAACCTTGCTCCTAAGCAAAAAAGGATGCAATTGAAGGTAATTAAAAAATGACCAATTGCCTTTACTTGGTCATATCTTGAACTCATAGAGATTGATCCTAGGATATGCTGATATCACATCTATACTTATTTGACCATGAAGGCCAAAAGGTACCTATAGCGATGGTTGAACCCCAAACTGAAGAAGATCATTAAAGAGAAAATTGAATAACTTCTCAAGTAGGGTTCATCTATCCAGTTGTAAATAGTGAGTGCGTTAGTCCACTTGTAATTCTACAAAAGAAAGGTGACAAATGGTAGGTTTGTATTGATTTAGACTATTGAACATGATGACATTCAAAGATCATATTTCATTATCAATTGTAGACTAGGTGTTGGATACTATTTCTAGGCATTGCTATTATAGCTTGCTGGATGATTATAGTGGATATAACTAAATTTAGATCGTGCTTGAGAATCAGGCCAAAATAACATTCATAAGTCCTTGGGGGACTTGCACATTATAAGATGCCCTATGGTTTGTGTAATGACCTTACAACTTTTTAATGCCTTGTCTTATGTATTTTTCAGTAGCAAATTAGTAGGGGGGTGGAAGTCTTCATAGATGACTTCTCCACCTATGGTGCTACATTTGAGCAAGCCTTGAACCACCTTAAGCAAGTGCTTAAAAGGTGCATAGAGACTAATCTTTAGATTAATTGGAAAAAGAGCCATATCATGATCCAAGAGGGCATTATGTTAGGGCACAGAATTTCTCAAGTAGGGATTGAGGTGGACCCTAAAAATATTTGGATGATCCAAGGAATAATCCATCAACCATAAATTGTTAAAGATGTCTGATCATTCCTTGGACACACTCGCTACTACTAGCAATTCATAGATAATTTCTATAAGATCAAAAAATCATTGTTCAAGCTCACAAAGAAAGATGCTTAGTTTATATGGACTAAGGAGTGTGAAAAGACATTCTAACAACTTAAGGAGAAGCTTGTAGAAACTCCAATTCTAGAAGCACCTGATTGGTCTCATCCATTTCACATCATGATAGATGCATCAAACTATGCCTTGGGAGGTATGCTTACATAGATGAATAATCAAAAACTTCCATATTACAACCACTATGTAAAATAAAGCATTGTGGGTGCACAGCTCAATTACACCATGACAAAGAAAGAGATAATGGATGTGGTGTATGCTTTGGAGAAGTTTAGGCACTATGTGCATGAATATAAGGTGTTTGTGCACACTGACCACAATGCCATTCACTTCCTAATGAATAAACCAATGGTGAGACCCCATGTCATATAGTAGTTGGTGATCTTGTAAAATTTTGATTTCACAATGGTAGATCAAAAGGGGACTAAGAATGTGATCGTTCATCACTTGTCTCGGTTACGATGAGACAATAAAGAGGATGAGAGTCCACACTATGATCAATTTTTTAATGAATTCTTCTTTGTTGATGCAATAAATGAACAAGTACCCATTAAACCAAAATGGTACATTGGCATCCTCACTTATCTTCTCACTCAAGAGATGCCTCAAAAGTTAGAACACTAGAAGAAATAATAGTTTCTTCATTAGTTTAAATGGTTCATGGAGATTAATGGACACCTTTACAATGTGTGCGTTGATGACTTAGTTCATTGGTGTGTTCTCGATGCTAACCAACTACATGTTCTCTAAGATGATCATGAGGGTCTTTATGGGGGCTACTATGTAGGGAGATGCAGAGCCATTGAAATCCTAATGGTAGGGTAATATTGGCCAACAATATTTAGGGATGTCCACCAATTTGTCTACTCGTGTGAACACTATCAACAAGATGGTGGGATAACTACTTGAATGGAGGGACCTCAATAGTGGATCCAACCACTATAACTCCTTGACATATGGGGCATAGACTTCATGGGTCAAATCACACCTATGTCAAATGGAAAGGTGTACATAATAGTCACTATTAACTATTGTATAAAATGGACAAAAGTAGCAACCGTCACTGACTATACATTGTCCATGACTACATGGTTTGTACTACAAAATGTTGTAAATAGGTTTGGAGTGTGACATGCACTAATTTCTGATAATGATACTCATTTTACAAGTGCTACCTTTCACAAGCTCATGCAACACTTGGGTTTTAAGCATAGATTAACAACACCCTACTACCCCCAAGCCAATGATCAATCTAAGGTTACCAATAGGGAGATTACGAAAATCTTAATGAGAATAATTAGCAAATATAGGAGAGAGTAGAACATAAAACTTAATGATGCCCTTTGGACATATTTCTCAACATGGAAGCTCCCTATAGGCTACTCTCCTTATGAGCTAGTGTATGGAAAATTATCAACTCTACCAATTCAATCTAAGCTTTTTACACTTTCAATGGCTTGTAACCTTGAACTTGACATGAGCCTAGAAAAAAAAGAGAGATTGATAAATCTTAATATGCTATATGAGAATCAGTTGATTTCCCTATCCTTGAATGAAGTACAAAAAGCATTTAGTGAACAATGCCATGACCTTAGAATAAGAAAAGTGAAATTTCAAGCCAGAGATAGGGTTCGCTACTAGAATGTCAAAAATTTACCTTAACAAACTAAGTTCCAAACATTGTGGAAAAGGCCTTACATCATTTGTAAAAATTTTTATTTTGGGCCCATGTTAATCTAAAAACTTGAGAGCCCACACAAGAAATAGCTAGCCAACATGCAACAAGTCAAACCTTTCCATGAGTCCATGCAAGCCAATGCAATCAACACCTCATCAGATGAACAAACCACACTCAATCTTTTAGATCTCCTCCTTTCAACTTAGTCATAGGGGAGATGGCCATCCATGCTAACTATATAAATGGCTCCTCAGTTTTTCTACTTTTTTTTTTACACTTTGTTTCTTTTTATATCAATTTTATTTTACAGTTTGTTATTTTTCCAAATTTTTATTTATAACATCATTAGTATGTTTTATTTCTTGTATAATTTATTTTATTTTTGTATGAATTTTTCTTATTTTCTAATAAAAATTCTTTATTGCCAACACGACTCAGTGATGATGTAGCTGGTTATTAATGGTGGTTTGTAACTAACATTTTTGATTATTAATGTCTAGTTTTTATTTTTGAATTTTAATGACAAATAACTAAGATAGGTTTCTTTTTCATGGAACAAGTAGTGAGTTTGCGTCATCCACCCATCCACCTACATTATGATTTTCCTAGTTCTGGAAATATGAGGTCCCTTTTCCAGTAATAAATCTTTAATGAACTTGCAACCTTAGTAGTTTTTAAGCTTGTGAAAGATTCAAAGGTTTGAAAAGGATGTGACTTTAAAGGGATTTAATAATCTTTGTTCCTTTCTACTTACTCAAGTAAATGTGTGTTTTCATGGATTTCTTGTTTTTCTATGTTGACCAATAATAGGAAGTTGAATAAGTCTTTTCATGGTGGTGTTCCTATCCTAAAAAAAAAAAAACATGATGGGAATTCAATGCAAATCCCTTAGAAAAAATAAATAGGCTACAAGTAGTAGCTATGGGACTAGAAAGACATGTTATCCATGCTTGAAGGTCCCCTCTAACTAAGGCCCCTTCTCAGTTCCAACTTCTTTTCTCTTCTTAAATAAGAAATAGTGGTTATCTATGTGAGAATTATTGTGTCTTGAGGGGATGGATTGGTTCTAGAGTGGTGATGAATAGTCATTGAAAGTGGTTGGTTTTGATTTGGATTAAGGTTGGACTTTATCTGGTCATTTAACCATGAAGCTCATAAGGAACTTTACGTGACCATTATTGGGACATCTATTCCATTCTTTATCTCATCCATCAATGCTATCCATAACTCACATCACTACCAATTTTCATGTTTTTATTTAGTATCTTAGTTTGATGTGTTAAAACTCTTAGGTAGATTCTTTGGGCTTTTGTCCTTCGCTTTTCATAATCATTAATCAACTATGGGATCCATTGACTGCTTAGTTGAGGTTATGCAAGGGCAAAAAGGACATAGGCTTACTACAGGGAGGACCCACTTTCATAGCTCTCAGTTAGGCTAGTTAAGTCCCTTATTCTTAGACATTTTTGTAATCTAATATTTTGCATTCCCCATCGATTGCATCCACTATTTTTCTCCTTAAGGCATTTCTCCAATCATTCTCATATTTTATGAACTTTGAAATCCTCTTCATGTATTTAATTATATTCTTGGATTTTTGGGCTTCTATTTGACTCCAATTTCATTCAAAAACTCATATTTTTCAAATTTTAACTTGGTCAATGGTGGTCAAGAGCTGCATTGATTAGGCCTAGTCAATGTAGCTAACTGTGTCAACTAGGCCTCGTTGATGAGGCCTAGTCGATGCAAGGGAAATATTGTATAAATAGTGCTCACCACTTAGGAATTTTTTTGCCATTTTCTTTAAATGCAAGGGGATTTTTTGCAATCTTTTATATCCCAAAACACTCTAGATCTTGTAACTTTCAAACCATTTATCTAATTCACTGTATTCNCAGGAAGGAGGACCATCTCAACCAAGAGACAAATGACTAAGAGCTGGAAGGGAGTAGCAAGAACAAGCTCAAGAGTAGGTACCAAAAACTCATACAATAAGAGCTCTTTAGGAGGAGCTTGAAGTGGAATTTATCCAAAATATTCCTAAGGAAGAAATTGTAAGAAAAAAATCCCATTGAGATGAGGCACCAAGACTAGTGCCAAGACTTAAGGTCACATTAACTTGAGCCGATCTTGATCAAATTAAGCCTCATGACATCCAATGTTCAAATCTCCAAGAATTAAAATTTGGACCATTCTTGAAGCATGCTCCACCAAATGGCAAGATGTAGTCGTAGAACTCTCCCATGTGGCCAATCATCACATCCAATGGGGAATAATACATGGAAGAGACATATCTCTTTTGAAATGGTAGGCTGGTGGGAGCCATTATGAAGATAAAGGGTATTTAGGTGTTCTACTCGATGGAAGCTATTGCATAGGCCTTGGGGTTACCTGATATTGGAATAAGTCTAGCAAAGATCCCTACATAAGTAGACCTAGATGAAAAGAAGAAGTGGAGCTAGTGATGGTATGAAGTGAACCACTAGGAGTATGGCACACTCACCCTAGCATAGCATGTATATTTCAAGATAGCAACCTATCACCTTAATTTGATGGTAAGGCCTACTAAGGTGACTACCATCTTTACTTGTACGTGTGCTGCTCTAAGTGGAAAATTCCCTATGAACATTCCATAGATGATCTATGTAGTGATAGAGAAGCAATTTAAGGAAAATGAATGTGGAAGGAAGACCTTGCCCTTTTCCTACCTCATTAGAAAATTATGCAAAAGGGTAGGAATAGTTTGCTATGCTAATGATACACTCTAGCATAATCCTTTTACCTCTTGGGTAGAAATGATGAAGGACAAGATCCCTACTATAACAAAGAAAGAGGAGCAGAAACCACCACCTCCATCATCTAGTCATGAAATAACACCAAAGACCTACATTTTGCTTGAATGAATGCATGAGATCTGAGAGTAGATTTTGCATAAGAAGGAGGAGTGAGTAGGATCTAGTGGTGGAAATCCATCTGTGTATCACCTAGAAATGAGTCACCTTAACAAAGTGGCTTGAACCATTAGCTAGATGGAGGAAGGTGGGCCAATCCCTTTAGTCAAAAGAACATAGCTATCCATGACATCAAATCCTAATTCTTGAGAGGTAATGATCTCTCTCTCATAATAATAACAATTCCCAAACATGTATAGGAATGTCTCTACCTTCTTGATGTGTCTAGAGGAGGATGAGGAGGCAAATATCTTGGTGATGTAACACCATGGGCAGGAGACAATAGTAGAGGTAGTTGCTAATAGAATTATTAAGGCATTAAATGCACCTATGGCATCTATACAAGATGTTTTTGCACTTTGATATGTGTAGAAATTTGCAAGAATAGTTAGTGGTAAATTAAGTGCATCATTGACTAGTAAGAATTGGGAAACCAATTTCAAATTTCATTGACCTTTTGAATATAATCACTACAACTCAGTTAGAGTTACTAGAAGAAAGGGAAAAATGCATTATCATGGAGGGAATACTTAAAATATACCAAGGTCAAAACCAATGTTTGGTTGCAAAGGTTGTTGAATTAGGAGTCTGCTTTGCTAATATTGCACTTCTTAGCCCTACAATGACCTATGATGAAGCGTTTCAACAACTTCAAGAAAATATTTAGAAGGCTAAGAACCTAAAAGAGATGGTAATTTTTGATCAATCCTTGGTTGATGTCACCATGCATAATATCCAAAAGGCCTTGGATTAGACTCACTAGGAGAATGTCACCCTAACCATAGAGAATCACCCCTTGTAGAATGTTGATGTGCAAAAGCAACAAGTGCAAGTTTTCATCCATCAATAGCAAGAGTAGCTAGATAGAGTAAACATGGAATTGAAGAGATTGGTAGCCAAAAATAGAAATATCTCCATGAAGGAAGTTTAAGTGCTTCACTAGAAATCTACAATAGAGGTAGTTACCTAGAAAAATGAGGCTCTCAAATTTGAGTGAGTGAAAAATCACTATAAAGATCAGGTTGGTCTATAGAAATAAATCAATGAAAAACATATTTAGATGGAGAGGGAAAAAGTTAATGAGGCCATCCAATAGCTTAGGAAATAAGGAGATGTATAGTAGCCTATCTTTGATGGGATTAATGACTACAACAAGGTAGAGATCCATATGAAAGAGCTGTAGATTTAGAAGATGAAGGAGTACATGGAGCTTGCCAATCCTCATTATGCAAATTTGGTGATGATGACTACTAGATAGCCATGATTTGAATTAGAGAAATAGGTGACTAGTTTGTACTTGTTGTACAAATTCTAGTTCAACTATTAAAAGGACACCAAGCAAAAGCTTGAGGTGGAAAATGTAGAACTTGATGTTCTTAGGAAACACTTCTTCTATTAATAATCTATAGCTGAAAACTTGGCCAGAAGACTAAGTGACTACAAGGAGTTGTAAAATGTAGTAAAGGTGTTCAATGTTGAACATAAACTTTTTGTTACCTAGTTCATCAACTTGAAGGAGCTATTTCTAGCAATGCCCTATCCTTGGGATGTTCCTATATCAGCCCACATTCACAATGTGGTGTGGATTATGAACAATATTAGGAGTAAGGAGGAGAAGATGAAGGTATTTTTGAAAACCTTCTCTCTTTCACTAGAGGTTGTAGCTATTGTAGGACAATCGTAACTGCCTTAGCCATTGCGTGCACCTAAAGAAAGAGAAGGTTCTTTGGAACCTTAAGAGCCTCCACTGCCTAGGACCGTTTGAACTTCTTCCTTGTCTTCATGCCATTAGAGGAATTCTATTTGTTATTTTTGTCCTAGTGTTCAATATTATTGTCCTAAACATCAAAATTTTGTAATGATTGTAGTTTCGTATACTTGAGCACTTAGTGTTTGTGTATGTTAGTAATTAGTCAATAATCTAATACCTTCCTAAAATTTTGTAAGAAACTTGTTTCCTATTTTGTTCACTCAAGGATGAGTTTTAATTTAGTAATGGGGGTATGATGAATCATGTTTTCTTGGGTCTTGTTGATGAGGCCTCATCAACATGGTCCCATCAAAATGGCCTCATTAATGTAGCCACATCGATGTGTGATTTGATGTGTTAACATGGCTTTGTCAATGTAGTGTTTGTTTTGCCTATAAATACATGCTCACCCATTGTGTTTATGGTATATTTTATCATAGTTGTCATGGAGCTCTTGCAGGTTTTCCATTTGGAAGTTAGATTATTTTTCTAATTGCTTGCAGTATGAGTCAAACGATGTATAGATCATTATTCGAGCATTGTTGTACCTCAACATGGCACTGTGTGTAGCAAAAAAGACAAGCTTTTTGATAAACCTTACAACACTTTGAAATAGATTAATTGCTTATTTATGCATTTAATGTTTTATGCAATTTCCTTTAATGCTTTAAGTAATTTAGCTAAATTAAGATAGATTAAATAGTAATTAATTAAGCATAGAAGTATGACCACTTCGAGCATATGTTTGGTGCTTGGTAAGCCTAGTAATGCTTAACCTTTGGTAACCCAGTAGCATTAAACATGTTTAGGATGTGTATGACAAGTAAGAATGGATGCTTATGTTAGGATTAGTTAGGTGTAGTTGATTAAATTAAATAAGAAATTTAATTATTTTATTTTATTCATTATTATTTATCCTTAGATGACTTAAAACATAAAAGGTAAAAATGATAAAAATCATACACCTCAGTTGCACTTAACCATAACTTTGCATTTCACAAGTGTAATTGTGAAGACAATGATTGCAATGGTTTCTTTCACTTCCTAGAGACCATTGTGATTAGAAGGCTATAAGTCCATAGGACTTGACTAGATTACACATGAATGCTTAGTGATTCATATGGTTGGGGGTAGGGCCTACTCACTGCTCATTAATATGGGATTAATAAAATTATAAAGAATTCTATTTAGATTCTTGAACATTGTCTAAAAAAAATAATTTACTATGTTTACTTGCATATTTTCAAGTTTACATTCATGGTGAATTGTTTTAGAATAATGCTTCTTGCAATTATGCATGTCCTCTTTTCTCTATAGTGGGTTGATTTCATATGCCATATTTTAATACCTTTGGAACTCAATAGAGGGAAAATATTTAATGCCTTGAGTAACTTGAATCTAGAGAGGGTTATAAATGTTATACCTAAAATTTTTCATGATCCAATATATTTTGTTGTAAGAGACAAATTAATCTTTGTAACTTTTGTACTATCATTTCACAAACCTATTTTAGTAGTCTTCTGAATCTACTACAACCAATAGATCTTATTAGTAGCTAGTAAGAAATAATGAGTTAGATGTATATAATTACATTTTTTATTGTATTACATTAAAGAAACTAAAGGTTTTTATGTAAATTTATATAAGCTACATGGTTTTGAGAAAATGAAGAGTTTGGAACATATCCTTTAAAATTTAAAAAATGAACGAGGAAAAAAGTATATAGCGCTGGTGATTATTCATCACTGTATATAAGTTTAATGAATGTTTCTCCTATGGTGTTAACTAATGTTGCAATAATATTCAAGTTTGCTATTAGCATGGACTTTAGAAGGCTTTCAATTATTCTTCTTCTAGCAAGAGTCTTGCCCTTTGCATTAGTGTAGACTAATCATTTTTCAAGGGATATCCATTATTGATGTTTTACAAAATGCATTAGAAGAAAATGTCCTCTTATTTTTTGTGAATAGCATCTAAGTTAAATACTATTTAACAAATGTTTCATAATTGATTTATTTTTTCCTTGATACTATATGAAACTTTGTCTTTGACCATAAGTAATTATGTTAGATCATCAATTAAGATGAAAAATCTACCTCCAAAAGGTGCTTGGAAAATATTCTTTAATTTTGTATGAATATGTTTTAAATTTGTAAAATTTGATGTTTGTACCATAAAAGTATTTAATGACAAAAGGTAAAAGTAAAAAATTGTAAGAAAGAAAACGAAAAACAAAAAATAATTAAACACACATGGTTGCTTTTGTTTCAATATTTGAAAAAATATTTTCTAAGCTTTTGTTTATATGTTCTAAGAAATTGGCTCCAATGAAACTCATTTCATGGATGAGTATGTATTTTTTTCTAGCCAAGACTTTCTTAAAGTTATGTTATCAATTGGTATTTGAAGATCATTGTGTAGAGTTATACTTGAAACATTGAAAGTAGCTACTTCTTAGAGCTAATGTTCAGAATGAATGCTCATCATTGATAGTCAAAAATTATTGTATTGATTTAATTAGAAATGATTTGCTTATACCTATAATTCCTAAAACTAAAAGCTAAAAAAACTATTGTTTAGGATCTACAAATTTGATAAAGATGTATGCATTCAGTTTAGAAATGGGAAAGAAAGAATTTTTAATAGCTTTGTTGATGTAAAATAAGGATTTCCTCTTTCTCCTACTTTATGTGGATGTTTTATTAATGAACTTGAAGAGTGCTCATGAATATCTTCATAGTGATCTTTCTAGGTACAAGTGAAGGTTATAGGATTAAGTAGGGATTTTGGCTTGATAACTATTGTGGTAGGGGAGTGACCTTGCCACAGGAAACAACTTATAGTGATTACTCATTTAAGATGTCTACTAGTCTTTGGTACCAACAAGGAAAAGATACCTCCAAATAGCTTTTTCTGAGACAATTGAGCTAAATATGGCTAATTATATTAAAATAATGAAAAATATTCCTAACAATGTGTCGTTTTATATGTAGTTAATGACTATCCCCTATAGTTATTTCTTAGCATAATTAAAGAAAATCGAATAGCTTCCCTATAAGCATAGCCTTAAACCTTCCATAACTAATATAATAGATGAGTGGTTTTATAGAAGTTGTCAATCTTTAATTTTGAGCAATCTATTAGCTAAGTTTGTGAAGCTAGATCATAAAAGTTTTTCTAGATAGAGCAAGAGACTATGGTTAAAATATTATTTAAAAAGCTTGAAATTTAACAAACACGACATTACTACTATGTTAGAATGATTTAGAATAGACACTTATAAAAGCTATCATATTCAACTAGAATAATAGAAACAAGTTAAACCTTAGCTTGTAGAGAAAATTACCTATTCTAAAACTGATATTTCATCCAAACATAGCTATGTAATGATTAGGCTAGACTTGAAAGAAAAAGCTATTTAATATAATTTCTAACAAAAAATAAAAATAAAAACTACAAAAAATAGAAAGAACCTATTTAAAATTCCATTAGAAAAATATCTTTTTACAAGCTTTTTTTCCCCAAATTCCTTCCTTAAAGCTTCCTTTTTCTAACTTTTGCTTTGGGCTTTATATATTAGCTACTAGTATTTATAATAGTCATAAGAGTTAAGGCTACATTTTCCTTACATTATTCTCATACACTTGTAGGCTATTTGATAGTTGTTCAATCTCTTGATAAATTCTCCTCATTCTCTAAATTTGGTATCCTTCAATTAATAGCTATTGAGATAACCTTCCATGATTGAGAAGAGACTTAACAACTTGATTCATCATATTTTTTTCAATGTCATTCAACATGATAAAACCATGTTCAATCTAGGAAGCAGTGCTAACTAGAGAGCTTACATGGTAGAGCCTTTTTGATGAATGATTTATTTTAGTCTTTTCATTTGTAAAATCATTTCATAGAACCACTTCTTGATTTTACAAACCTACACCATGGATTTTGACATGGAAGGGTTTCCTTGTAACTCCTTTTGGATCTATTTGTTGGTTTTCAAGATTTCATAGCATACTTAAAAGTAAGTTCATATTTAGTTCCATGAGTCCCTATTACAAAAGCTAATGTAGTAGAATCAAAACTTGTTCATAGAACTAATTTTAAGTTCTATTAATTCATTCTACAATAAAGATGATGTGGAAAAACCATTTCTGCACTTGTAGAATTAGATTTTTGTTCTACTAGAAATGCTTCTCCCTATGTTTATGTCTTTTAGGTAATGACATGATTTGTAGAATCATTTTAGATCTTCCTCGTAGAACCAAATTTTGGTTCTACGAGCACTAGTTATAAAATTAGCTGATGTGTAAGTGATGATCAAATATTTTTTCAAAGCTTTTGATGCATCTTGTAGTCATTGTTTTAGCTATTTATCTATAGAACCATTTTATATAGTCATTTTTTATTCTACAAATTCCCACTACATAAAGTTGACATGGCATAGCTCTTATAATGGTTCCATTCAGGATGAATTTGTTGACTCTTTAAGAATTAACATGGTAGAACCAATTTGAAAGATTTTTTAAGAAATCAAATTTTTATTTCTAAGAACCATGCAATTCAATCTTTATTTTTACAAATCATGATGCCACTTTGAATACTAACTTAGTAGAGGTAAAAGAGAAATTACTTGTAGTATCAATCTTTGGTTCTACATGCAAGCTTATTTTTGTGGATCTTGATGACGTGGCTTGTAGAACCAAATTTTTGCTTTCCTTTGCTAATCCCAATTTTGGTTTTACAAATCTTGCTAACATGTCTAACTTAGCAAAGCAAAAAGTGAATGTTTAGCTTCTCTCAAGAGCTTGATTGTAGAGCTCTTTGATAGATACCTTTTTAAGTTCTACACATCTCTACCACACAATGTGTTGACATGGTAGAGCCAAAAAAAATATTTTCAATAGAACCATTTTTTTTGCTCTATAGATCTTCCTATTTAAATAAAGCTAACTTGGAACAACTTCTTATGCACTTATTAGTAAAACGATATTTCAGTTCCACAAACAATGCTTATTTTCAAACTCCTTCTTTGAGTAATGATGTGATACATAGGACCACTTTCACTCTTAATTGTAGAACCAGTTTATGATTCTAGGAACCTTCTTCATATGATAACTTATGTGTTACATGGGATTCATATCCTAGGTAGATTTCAGTCTTTCCTCATGCTTTATTCTTGTGAGGCTAACATGAATAGAACTATTATGTAGAGCCAATTTTGATTATATGAGCTTCTTCTATGAGTTAATGAGGCAATCATACTTAAGTAATTTTCTCTTTTCACAACCAATTGGGTTTTAAATAGTTTTTAAAATCCTTTGTAAAGAAAATTTTGATTCTGTTATCCAATCTACTAATTTGAAATGTATTTGAAGGATTAATTTAATGTCATATCAAACTCTTCTTCTTAAAATGATAAAGCTTTTCTATGCTCAACCATTCATTCTAATGCTAGTCCCATATTGAGATGAAATTGATCTTTAAGCTCTATGAATCAATTTTTAAGGTCTCATCTTTAACTAGAAAATAGAAAGAAAATCTACTTAAGTAAAGAAAAAATCAGACAAGCTTTGTCCTTGGTAGCTAATTGAATTTTTTGTGCAATGTTGGATTTAACTTGAAACCCCTAACTCTTCAAACTTGCCGAAGATTCATGATTTAAATAATCAACAAATGAGAACTTTCTAAGTTTTATTCAACCTTGAAATCTTCCATCTTTCATATGCAATATGGTGTAGTAAATCTTAGCTGAATCACATTGTGCAAGTATATCACAATTTTATTTAGAATTATGAGATAAGACATAGAAAAGTAAGTTTGATAATTTAGATTTGCTGTTATTTCATGAAAGTTACTATTGTTTCAACAATAATTTTTCCAAATAAGCACAACCTTCTTCTTGCAACATTCATATATAGACATAAGAAAAATTAAATAAAAACTTAAATATTTTTATGGGAAAAACCCTTTTAGCTTAAGGCTAAATAGGAATGAAAAAACCTCAATCCTATAATGCTTCAAATAGGTTAATCTAAACCTAAGCTGATGAGACTGGTTAATACTGTACAATGATTACAATCTTCCTCAAAACGTTTTACTCTAAAGCTCCATCATATTCAAGCTTAGTTGTCACTTGAGCATGTACAATAGCCTACACTTCAACATTTTGAATGTGCCTTTCCTTTTATTCCTTCAAACTTCCATCTTCCTTAGGTTTCTTCTTTTCTTCCTATTCTTTTTCTAAATTCTAGATCCTTCCTTAAATACTATTTTCATGTTGATCGACTAAAACATCCTCATAATTGAAATTCTTAATTAGGATTCCCTCATTAAAATTTTTTTGTAGAAAAATATTAGACCACTCTTGAATCTCAATCCATTCATAATTGTAGAAAATGCATGAAAAAACTAGTTCATGAATGGGAAATTATAGGATGCCTCATAAGTAATAGCCCTATAATATATCCTTTGTACATGTTTGATAAAAAACCTAGATAAATATGGAATGAAAGACCTTTCTTTCATTTTAACTTTTTTTTGAATCTACAAATAATCTTCTTCATAGTATTGGCCTTGATTTTCCAACGATGGCTATATCGGTGAAAAGATAAGCTTATAAATTTTATAGCTTAGCGTCAATCTCCTAAATAGTCCTAAGAAAATTAGTTATGAAACACTATATACATATTTATAAATTTGGTTGGCCATGACTAAGTTATCGTAAGTGGATGATTGCCCAAAATAATGCTTTAGATGAAGGGCATTAAATGGATAGCTTAACACATTTCCATCTAATGAAGTAAGCTTGATAGTGTTTTTGAGCACTTATTGTTTGATTACTAATGGTCCAATCCATCTAGTTGAGAATTTTGAACTTTATCTTTCCTATTAACCCTCAAGAATAAAACACAATCTCCTTATCTAAATGTGCTCCATTCCACTTGATGATCATACCATATTATCATTAAAGCTACATTCTATAAGAGCCTATCTCAAGCTTCATTAATTTTGATTTTTTTTAATAATAGGATCATCATGACATGTTCCTTGTTTGGTTGTGGGCTATAATTTTCCATAAATTCTATTGTTGAAAACATGGTTGTGTTAGTTATGTATGCATCAATACCATAAACAAAATTGAATGGTGAAGTCCCTATAGATTTTTTAATTCTAGTCCTATCAGTCCAAAGAGCTTCTTGTAAAAGCTCATTTCATTTTCCTATGTTATTATCCATGGTATTCTTAATATAAGAAATTCAATTCTTATTTGTGAACTCTACTAGGTCATTTTCTTGTAGATAATAATTTAAAGATGAATAGAGTAAGATTAGTTTTTTTTTGAATTCCAACATTTAAAATTAGTTGATTGTAAAGCCATGACATTGTGAGCAATCAAAGATTCTAGCATCCCAAACTGATTTATGACATATTACTCAAGAAACTTAATCATGTCATAGGTTGTAATTCTTCTTAATACTTTAGCTTTTTGTTAGTTAGTAAAATAGTTGGTAGGTATTAAAATAAATCTGTGCCTTTAGATGAAATCATAGCTTTCATAAAATCTAATTTTCAGCTTTGCAAAGGCTTATCTATTATTATTAGTTTCAGTGGAGCATTAGTCCTTTTTAACTTTGGCCCATGAATTTGACACTTATGGTAAGTTAAAATTTTATCTCATAGATCTTTGTACATAGTCGGTAAGTAGAATCCATATCTTAATATATGTTGCATAGTGGTCCTAGAAGACTCATAATATAAGCCCTCAAGATTATGGAATTGCTTCATAATTTCTTCAATTTTTAGGTTAGATGCACATTTTAGCAAGATGCCTCTGAAATCTCTTCTATATAGAATTCCTTGAGTGAATATGTACTTCTTGGTCTTGATTATGAAAGCTCTTTCTTTACTTTTCAATAGATTCTTGGGATTTCTTGGCTAATAAGAAACTTTACTATTTCACTATACCAATTTGTAATTTCCAAAGAAACTAATATTTCTTGTTTAGATTCTTTTGCCATAATCCAGTCTAATCCCATATTCTTTACTATTTTGCATGTTTCTAGAGTAAACCTAAACTATTGAAGCTTGATTATCCACTTAGTCCTTTTTACTACAACTTCATTTTATAATAGAAATTATCTTATAACTAGCTCTATAGTCAGAATATGAACCATAGTATTTTATAAATAATATTTAAAATGCCATAGAGTTTTAATCATAGAAAATGCTTATTTTTTAGGTTCGTAGTAATTTCTTTTGGCTCCTTTTAATTGATAATTGAAAAGTTTAATTGGTATTTCTTTGGTTCCATCTTTTTATGTTAATATTGCAACTAGTATGTCTATTGAGGAAAAGGCATACAACTAGAAATATTCTTTCAATTTTAGTTTCACCAAATATGGGGCTTCTAAAATGGCTCTCTTGATTTGGTTTAAGGCCTCATGTAATTCTCTAGTTTTTTGTACGTTAACATTCTTTTACAACATTTTTGAAAGAGGTTTTTTTATCTCTACAAATTTTGATATGAATTTTTTAAGAAAGTTTACATTTTCAATGAAAGACCTTAGTGCTTTCTAATTTGTAGGGTGCTATATATAATGAATAGCTTATATCCTAGCTTAGTCAATAGCTATTTCTTTTTAATAAATTATATGCCTAAGTAAGATACCTAATTTTACTTCAAAAATGCATTTTTTGGGATTCAAAGAAATACCAAAACTTTTACATTTGTTGAATATTAATTGTAGGTGAAATATATGGTATGACTCATGTTTCAAATAAATTTTAATATCATCTAAATTAATGATAGTAATTTTCCGAATGAGCCCTTTAAAAGCTATATCCATAACTTGTTGAAAATTAGCCCCTACATTTGATAAGCCAAAGGACATTTTTTTGTATGCAAAAGTTCTTTATTTTGTAATGAATGCCATTTTAAATCTATCATTATTGTCTACAATTATTTGATTATAACCTAAGAATCCATCTAGGAATGAATATAGTTGACATCATGATACTTTTATCAGCATTTCATCAATTCTTGAGAGTGGATACCTATCCTTAACTAAGAATTCATTTAAGTTTCTCAAATCAATACATAGTCTTACGTCTCCACTTCTTTTCTTGACTAGTACTAAATTAGCTATCCAAATTAAATATCTAATTAGATATATTATTCTAGCTCCTAATAACTTCTTAATTTCAGATTCCATTACTAGTTTAAAAAATAGATTAAAATTCCTTAGTTTTTGTTTAATTATCTTAAAATCCTTTATGAAAGGAATTTTATGAGTTATAACATTGGGATCAAAAGTTCTCAAATAATCATATGACCAAGCAAAACTATCTAGATTTTCTTTGAAAACCTACACCGTTTGGTCTTTTATGTTTAGTTGAAGTTTATCCCAATATTAAGATACTTTGAAATGTCTTGACATTATAGATCTATTGTTTCATAAGCTTGATCCTTAGCACTTTCAACATATGATAATTCTTCTTCCAATTGTAGCACCTTTTGAGGCATTCTACTTACTTTTGATTTTAAATCATCTTTTTCATAGATCTGACCTTTAAATTCTATTGTGTTGATAGGAAATTGAGTTATTTAATGATCATATTAAAAAATGTAAAAGAAATCCTTATTATTAGGGACCATTAGTTCTAATTCTAATTCAATTACTATTTTTCAGTGTCTAGTTATTTTTGATATGTCAAGAGTTGAAGTTGGTATTGCTAGTTCATGAACCTTCTAATTCCTTTTTCTTGGAATATTTTCAATCTTAAATTCTATAAAAAATTTGAGAAATTTTATTGCCATTTGCTTATAAGTTTGTGGTAATGAGCTTTTAACAATACATTTCCCTCTAACTTGGTCGCATATAAGTTTTAAATATCTCTTCTATTTTTTGAATTCCTTTATCATGTGTCATTTTAAATCCTCTACATAAAGCTTCATATTTAGTTTTGTTATTAGTACAAGGGAATTGTAACTACATAGCTTTTGGTTCAACATGATTCTTTATATTGATCAAAATGATTCCCACTCCTGATCCTTTGGAAGTACAAGCTTCATCAAAGTATAAACCAAAACTATCTTGGTTGATCTTCAAAATGCATCATTTGTATTTCTCAAATTGAGCTAACCATTAATTCAACTTCCTTCAATTCAATCATTTTGTTCTTCCCATATAAAGTCACATTCTTTATCATCAATGGCTCACAATATATATAAATTTGACTTGGTTCTTTCTTCCACAACAATCACATGTATGAATAATCTGTTGCTATATACCTAGAAAAATTACAACTCTAACTTCTACTTAGTAATAAGATATAGGAATTAGGAATATCAGCTACTTGAATGGTAACCTTACTTTTTATCTTGGAATCTAAAGCTAATTGGAGTAATATGTTTGGTAATTGACCTATTATTTTAACTCTTCTATTATTAACTTTTGTAATTTTCTATTTGATTGCTCTAGTTTAAATCCTAACTAATTACATATAGATAAGGGCATTAGCATAGAAGTGGATTCTAACTCAAAAAAATAGTTTTTTGCATATCTTCCTTTTAATTAAAGAGTTAATATGAAAGGTGGAGCATCTTTGTTAGCTATAAATAAGATCCTATTGCTAGGTTTATCAATATTATAAATATAGTTTGTAGTAATATCACCAACTTTCTCTTTGCTTTTAATTTCTTCCAAAATTCTCTTTGAGCACCCTTTAGTTTGAATTAATTAAAATAGAATAATATTGGATTTAATTCATTTTAGATATTATATTATATCATACCCTCCTTCAACATAAAATCTTGGTTTTTAAAATATTCTTGGAAATTAATTTTGATCATTATCTTCATTTTCTTTTATTCTCTCTTTTGATTTTTTTTCTCCAAATATTTTTTTTGAGTTGGTTCTAGTATTAAATTTGGTGGCCTATATGTGATTGTTTTTTCTTTCATAATTCCTATTTTATATCTAAGCTCTTCATTGTTATTAAATCATCATTGGATGAGTATCTTGATTCAGAGCCCCTAGATGTCTCACTATTGGATGAATTTTCTAAATAATGTATGCTTGGGTAAATAGATTCCCTAAACTTCTCTTCAAATTATATTAGATTTGAATTAGCTAAGGCTCCTTTTCTTCTATAGCTTTGAGCTCAACTTGAATATTTGATTTTCTAGCTTGTTTAAATTTCCTATATTCTTTAATTTTCATTTTTGACATAGCCTTTTCTAACTTGATAATTTTGTTCAACATTTCTTTAAGAAGCCTATATTTATCAATCTATTCACTTCCTAACTCCAAGGAACCCTTAATTAAGGATAATGTCTTGGGTTAAGTTAAATTTTGGAAGGGAAATATTTCTTTTTGAGCCTCTTTCGTAGAAGAATGTATGTTATGTAGAATCAAGTTTAATTATCTTTCC